>CAXIVM010002328.1:0-13246 GCA_964035705.1 Porites rus | reverse complement strand
AGTTGTAGGGATCTGCAGTGTTCAACAATAGCACTAGCTGGTTGAATCTGGGCCCTTGAAGTGTGTGTGACCCTGGCAGATCAAGATGAATCCAGTGATGCTGCAAGTGCCCTGGCAAAGATATATTCTATCTGACTGGTGCTTAGTAGGGAATGAGAGAATGACCTCTCACTATAGATACCATGGGATCCATTCTCTCATTCTTTACTAAGCACCAGTCAGCTATTATATGATAAAGTTTCTACAACTCTGAGAATGACAATTGTTCTGAAGAACACTACAATCCTGGACTTGTCCAGCAGTTACTGCTGCCAACTTAGGTGAGATCCTTGACAAGAGACCAGTCCCTGCAGTCAGCCTTGGCAGGTGCAAAAAAACCGCACCAACTTGTTCCCAAGGACATTGGGGCATGGGGTGCAAATTTGCACACAAAGGTCAAAAAAGTGTATCTACAAGTAAAACAACATGTTTGTGAAACAATGTTGTTTTGCTTTTGCTCAGCCTCCAGCAAGCAAATGGGATTGCTTCTATTTCCAGGAGGGATGCCCTTCGCTTTTTGAAGGCAATTGATGCAGAGAAGTTCCCAGATGGGTCAAGACAGACCCTGAGTGATGATGAGATATCCATGGCGTTCTGGTTGGGTACAGGGTTCCCACCCTCAGCTCAGGCTGAGGGACCTGAGGGCCAACAACAGAGGCCAGCTGAGCCTAGTTCATGCTTGGCAGCAGTTTCCCTGATTGTTGGTTGGTATTGTTTCATCAATCCTTGTGGTGCCGTTCCTTACAGTATCCCATCAGTCCTTTCCCATCTAAATCTAAGGAAGGAGAAATTTGTGGAGAGCGCTGCAAGGTTCAGAGCAAGGCATGGTGGGAAGAGCAGGCTGGATGAGATCAACACTGACTACAGCAACATAGAGGGCTAGTTGCACCTTGAGTGTTAGTCTGTTGGTGAAATGCTGTGTGTGTGCTGCAATAGTGAAACTGCATGCTGCTTTATACTTGCAATACAAAGATACAAAGCAAATCTTTTGCAACTCAGGAAGCTGTTGCAAGGAAGTATGGGTGGGAGGATGTGTACAGTGGAAGGCCTGCAGGAGAAGCTTGGTTTGCCAAAGGTGTAAAACCAGTGTCCAGCAAACAAGTCAACTATTACATAGGCTTAGTGCTTTTGCCTATGCAGTGGTGCAAGGCCAAGGGAAAAAGGTACTTGGGTGTTGTGTACAATACATCACCAAACACAATAAAGAAGATATGGATGTTGATATTACTGTAATGTGTTACATAGGCTTAGTGCTTGTGCCTATGTAGTGGTGCAAGGCAAATGAAAAGGTACTTGAGTGTTTTCTTTCCAGGGTGAGGACAGGTGTATGCCTTTCACCTGGCACATGGGACCTTGTGTTGCTACTGTTTGCCAATGGCTTCCTTGACATGTATGAGCCAATACTGTATTTTCCTTGACATGTATTGGGTATGCGCCAATAATTTGCTTGACATGTATTGGGTGGTGGTACCATTTACCATAGTTTCAAAGTAGACTGCAAAATCACCAAAAGGTGGAGTTGGTTAGAGCCCATATAAATACATGACATCTAGCTGCACACCACTTCTAAAGAACAGAACTCCAAGCATATTGTTGTTGTGGGCAGCAACTGCTGCCTTTGGGCACTGTGTTTGCCCAGGCTGGTCAGTCTGCTCCTGAAGCCAACCCAGCTCATGACAGCAGGCCTCTCTACTGGGTTGAGCTTTCCAAAGCAGGAGACATGTGGTTGCTATGCAAAGATGGTTCCCTAGTTGCAGGCATCAGCAATGTTTTGAAACCTTTACAAGTGTGAGTGTTGCAAGGTTTGGGTCAGGGGCAACAACTGAACCTGCAGAGCCTACATGGGAAGTGCTGAGGCAAGGTTGGAGAAAGAGGAAAAAGCACTATGGAATGCAGAATATGAGATCAGGCTTAGATGTGATGGGCTTACTCAATTGGAGGCTACAGAGTTGACAAATGGTGATTTGTGGGAAGGGGATCAACAGTGCTTGCATGATGTTGACAAGCTTATGAAGTTCTATGGTGCAGCCTCTGGTGGCAATGCTTCTTGTAAGAGGCTGTTGAAGTGGATGAATGAGAAACATCCTGTCAGGGCTGGCACCACTTCTACATGGTACTCAGCACAATTCACTTTGGGAAAGCACCTGCTACTTTCAGAGAGGCAGTCCATGCAAGAGAGATTCCTGAAAACACCATCGCTTGCAAGTGCTTTGCTGCTACCTATGTGGTGGTGTCTGGGTGCTGTCATCAGAAGGTGCTCCTCACAAGACACCAGTGCTATATCAAACTCTTTGCCCCACCTGCTCTACTTGCTTGCGCTGTGATAAGCTACCTGCCTACGAAGCCAGTGTTCCATTAATGGGGTAGAATTAAATTGGGGAGAGAATGGGTTCAGCTGAGTGTTTTGTTATAGAGCTGTGTGTGTAGCAGCCAAGGTTGTGCAGGGTGGCCATCCACAGGGCACTTGGATTGGCTGCACTCCAGGAAATGATTTACTGACTGCAAGGTCTGCACTTGTACCAGTGCTGGAGTGGTGGGAGATGGATCCATTATTGTGATGAGACTGTAGCCTGACCTATAGTATAGAGTGGTAGGTGGTTTGGTGCTACTACTTGGCAAACCAGGTTGCCAAAACCTACCCAAACCATCAAACTCAGGCAGCCACCCAGTCCAACCAGCCTTGATATGATCAATGATGAGTTCAAGAGGGTGCCCTGGCTAAAGATAGTGTGCATCCATGTGTGTGGTGAGTTCACTGCTTTGTGTGTTCAGGGGTGGACATGTAGGGGAAACACCCAAGGACCACACTATAGATAGCAGAGGGGCAAGCTGTCTGTGTGAGAAAAAAGAAGGTCTGTGCTGCAGGCTCATCCATGCTTGTTTGCATGCAAGAATCAATGACCAGCACCTTGGAGTGTGTTGCTTTGTTTTGGACTGCTTGGACTGTCTGTTGCATTCAGCTGAGTTAGCAAATAACAAGCACAAGTGTGGATACTGGATAAGGTTCTTTCATATGACAATGTTGTCAGCCTAAGGAAATTGAAAGCAGCTGTGTGGAAACCTAGGCATGAAAACAAATCAAATGTCTTTTTATTGTAGCATCAGCAATAAGCCATGGACATAGGAGATGATGCAGACTTGCCAGCAGCCATTGGGCATGAAGTGTTTGTGCCCCACTCGCATTGGCAAGTCCCTGGTTCTTTTAGTGCAGGAGATGTTTTTGTGCCACAGCCAGCTCCTGATGTGTTGAGCATGCATTCAATCCAGTGTCAGAGGCCTTTGCCTTGTCTAGCCCAAGTGGGCCACCTGTCCACATACAGGTCATGCATTTCCTACACAAGAAGTCCCACATGCTTTGGTCTGCCTAGCCCCATGTTTGTCAACTGTCCACCATGTAGCTAGTGATGCTATGTCTGACATAAGTGGCATGAGTTTCAAGATGCAAGCATGCATTTGCACCAGGACCATTCCAAGATGCCTTTGCTTTGCCTTTTGAGGGTTTGGTATCCCAGATGAAAGCATGCCCTTCCAGGATTTTGCCTGCATGTAGCCAACCTGCACAGTACTCAGGTGGCCCAAATGCAAGCCAGCCATTTGCACCTGAGCAAGTGGAAGCCATGCCTGGCCTGAGTGGCCAAGCTGTCCATGGGTTAGATGATAGCCATGGCATTGTCCCAGAGCCAGTGTCCAATGCATCACATGCCTTTGCCATGCCTGGCCTAAGTGGGCCAAGCTGTCCATGGATTAGATGATAGCCATGCATTTGTCACAAAGCCAGTGTCCAATGCATCACATGCCTTTGCCATGCCTGGCCTAACTGGCCAAGCTGTTCATGGGGTAGGTGATAGCATGCATTTGTCCCAGAGCCAGTGTCCAATGCATCACATGCCTTTGCCATGCCTGGCCCAAGTGGTCAGGCTGTCCATGGGTTAGATGATAGCCATGCATTTATCTCACAGCCAGTGTCCAATGCATCACATGCCTTTGCCATGCCTGTCCATGTGTTGGGTGGTAGCCATGCATTTGTCCAGAGCCAGTGTCCAATGCATCACATGCCTTTGTCATGCCTGACCTAAGTAGCCAAGCTTTCCATGGGGTTGTTGATAGCCATGCAGTTGTCCCACAGCCAGTGTCCAGTGCATCACATGCCTTTGTCATGTCTGCATGTAGCCAACCTGCACAGTACTTAGTGGCCCAAATGCAAGCCAGCCATTTGCACCTGAGCAAGTGGAAGTCATGCCTGGCCTGAGTGGCCAAGCTGTCCATGGTTAGATGATAGCCATGCATTTGTCCCAAAGCCAGTGTCCAATGCATCACATGCCTTTGCCATGCCTGGCCTAAGTGGCCAAGCTGTCCATGGATTAGATGATAGCCATGCATTTGTCCCACAACCAGTGTCCAATGCATCACATGCCTTTGCCATGCCTGGCCTAACTGGCCAAGCTGTTCATGGGGTAGGTGATAGCCATGCATTTGTCCCAGAGCCAGTGTCCAATGCATCACATGCCTTTGCCATGCCTGGCCTAATTGGCCAAGCTGTTCATGGGGCAGGTGATAGCCATGCAGTTTGTCCCAGAGCCCAGTGTCCAATGCATCACATGCCTTTGCCATGCCTGGCCTAATTGGCCAAGCTGTTCATGGGTTAGGTGATAGCCATGCATTTGTCCCACAGCCAATGTCAAATGCCATTGACATGTTGGCCCAAGTGGCCAAGCTGTTCAGCCAGCAAGGCTTGGAGTGCAAGACTTCCTTGAACAAAGTTTACCTGAAGCATGTCAGCCAAGCCCAGCACAAGTGCACCAGTATTTGGAAGACAGTCAGCTAGTGGACACAAAGGGACATGCCTGCCACAGCCACACCAAGGCAAGCTGAGCCCACCCAGTCAATGCCAAACACTGTTGTGTCAGTGCCTGTGCAAAAAGAAAACAGGAAGTATCAGGACTATAGTCAGGCCTACAAATGATGATGAACTTCCTTTCAAAGTGGCAGCAATCAGACTGGAGGGGGACCATGTTCTTTCTGCAATGTGTTGGAAGATACAGTGGAATGGGAATGGAGGAGGGCTACCAATGCCATTGGCTTGAAATCAAAAAAAGAGTTCCAATATTTGAGGAGAAACAAAGACCTTCATACTAGAGAGCTTATTGCTGCAGCAATTCCTCAGTCACAGATCATGTACAAAGGGGAAGGCTCCAAGACAAGTCCAAATGTGCATTGCATGGGCAGTTCTGCTTTTTTGCTTCTCATCAGCCGGCCTCCAACAGGCAATTGGACCAGCTGCAAAGCA
This sequence comes from Porites rus, assembly GCA_964035705.1. Classification (NCBI taxonomy): domain Eukaryota; kingdom Metazoa; phylum Cnidaria; class Anthozoa; order Scleractinia; family Poritidae; genus Porites; species Porites rus. The sequence goes on along the minus strand of CAXIVM010002328.1, from coordinate 7,920 downwards.
GAAAGCACTTTCGCTTGTGATTGCCTATTGCAAGTAGGTGTGAAAGCCTTGACCACTCCAGAATTTTTTCTTGCCCAGAGTTATGTGGTTGGTCAAGGGTACCTGCAAGAGACCCTTTCTGTAGACAATAATGGGGTTGTGACTGGCTTGCCTGACTTCTTGAGAAGGAACCCAGGTGCACTCTGGGCATGGGGCCATCTTATGAAACATGCTGTGTGTTCACAGAAGATTCAGCAGCACAGCAAGCCCCACATTGTGGGACTTTGTGATTTTGCTCATTTGGTGCAAGAACAACCCTGCCATCAAAAATCTGTGGAAGTATTTTGGGCAGTTGCTATGGCCAAACACCTTGTGGCTATGTGGGAAGATACTGGATGCTCTAGCAATTGCAAGAGCAAAGAAACCTTTGGAACAGCTACCTCTTCTCAAGACACATGCAGGCAAACCAAAGGATCCCTTGGATAAACAACATGATACTTCTCAGGAAAATGAGGCAAATAAAGCAGCATAGGAAGAATACAATGGAGTCACACAGTGACCTAGTCCCCAAGCATGCCAGCATCATTGCCAATGAACAGTTTCTTTGTTCAGCTATCTATGCACAGAAAATCAGGGAGGCATATCAACATGCCTACCACATGACCATTCACTGGGATCCTTCAGGGTATGACATTGAAACATTAGTTTCCATTATATTCTCAACACAAGCAGGTGAAAAGGGTTCCTCAGGGCTAGCTGCCGATCTTCCAATCCAGAACCTGAGGCCAGTGATGAAGAATGAAGTATGTGATGAGATCAAAGCCCTCAGTGCACAAAACAAACTAACTAGAGTGCAAGGGTATGGTGAAATAAGAGCAGTTAGCCAAAGCCTTCAAGCTATAGACATGCCACTTTCCAAATTCTTTGTCAGCAAAGATGTGCAATGGAAAAGATTGCAGGAGTTTGAATCTAGGGTGTTTGAAGATGGCTTTTGGTGGATTGTCAATTCCAGGACAGGCCAGAAGAGCTTGCAAATCCCCAGAAATTTTAGCATTGAAAAAACTCCAATTTGTGCTCGATCACTGACCAGGGAGGGATCAATAGAGCAGGTCTTGACTACCATCTCATGGAAGCTGGGGATGACCATCCACATTTCCTATGACCCATTTTCATAGGAGCTGGAACGACTTAAAGGCATCCCTTAAAGCCAGCAAGGGGAATCTCTTTAAGTGCGTCTTAGCATATTCACTTCTCTATAATGTAAATTATGGCCCTTTCAATAGCAAGGGGTGGTTTGAAAAAAGAAACAAAGAGCCCAAGAGCTGCTGGAGGGAGGATCAGCTCATGAAGAACCCTTCCTAAGTTTCATCCCCTTCATTTGCCTGGAAAGGCAAATTCCTGAGCCTTCAACTCCAGCTGAAAGGGAAAAACTGTTCCAATCAATTGCTGACTTAAATTCAGTGAGAGCACTTGGCCCAGTGGTGAAACTAATGAGATTCTATTCTTTTTTCCAGAGTGAACAATATTTTGATGGGGAAGTCTGGATGAACAAATTGCTGATGTTGGAGACCAACAAGTACACTGTGACAGATGGAGCAAATTACATAAGGTCTGAAGAGTCCATGGCACTGCCTGTGGAAGGTGTAAGTGATAAAGAGCAACTAAGAAAGCTTAAGGCTACACATGGTAGTTGGGCACTTGCACCATTGCTTGTCACTCCAGCCTCATTTTGGCAAAAGAATGCCATTGCTGTATTGGCAAAGCCTTGTTGGTCCAACCATGCATGGATGTCACAACACATTTTGACTCCTGAGCAGTCTGCAAGATACACTATTGCCAAAAGCCAAGGTGGTTGGAAAGATGAAATTCTTGAGTTGGTCTTGCAAGGCTTTGCTCCACCAGTGCATTGAAAAAATTGTACCTTTCCAAAGCACTTCAGAAGCCACCAAGGCAGTGAGACTTAGCATTCACTATGACTTTGTGGTGCATTTGATGGGGAAAAAGGGCCAGCAGCCTTTGCTCTTTCTACTGCAGACCACCCATTAGGTACAGTGGGCTCCTCTCAACTAAAGCAAGTGAAGTAAAATCTGTTCAGGAGGTCATGCAACATGACTGGGAGGTCCTTCTTGATCTTGAAAGCAAAGATTTGCATGGGACTTATGTAAGAGGTTTGGATGCATTGCATTGCCTTCAAGGATGTCTCTGTCGCCTGGCATTCCTACTTAATGAAAGAGATTGCAAACATAAGACCCAGCAGGCCTCAATCATCCTCAAAGCATTGATCACAAATTTTGGAGATACTCTTTGTGTTGAAAACACTCATCAATCAGCCAAAGATGTCCTCAGGGAGGCCCGTCATAACATAAAATCAAGGGTGTGCAAGCAAGCTGCAGTCATTGGCAGCAGACTTTTCCAAACAAGGCAAGCACCACACATTGCTGTGAGTGAGCTGGAGCTCAGCACTGCTTCATGCAGGGGGTATCCAGCATTCTCCCACTGACTAACCCTAACTCTCACCAGATGCAAAGGGAATACCAACAGCTTATGCAACACAAAAGTGGCGCTCACTGGTGGCCATCCACTTCCCATGCCACTCAGTTTGAAGAAGCTGCTGCACTGAACTTGATTTTGCAAGGGCATTGGCATGCAAGTGCCATTTGAATTGCTTAGCAGGAAAGCCAGGGACCCTCATTGCATCCAGCTCCAAAGGTCTTGTGTGCATGGTCCTTAGTAAGACCTCAAGTGGTGTCCTGACTTGGGCCATGGAGAGAATCCCTGATAAAGAAACCCACCACGTTTAAGTGCATTACCACAGATACAGCACTCCAGTTTCAACACATTTGCAGTTTGGATGAGTGGCTTGAAATTCCTATCAAGCCAATATTGCACAATCAGCATGGAGGTTTGGTGCTGCAACAGTCAGGGCCACCCTTGCCACTTGCAGTTGCCAGGATCCAGAGTGGCTTGGATTTGGTAGTGAGAGGTGCAAAGGAAGCCCTTGCAGCATGTGGGGTCACATTGCCTGGTCAGCCAAGCAAGGCTACTGTGTATAAAGCACTAGTGGAGCAGTTTGTAGCAGGGGCTCCAGAAGTTGAGGAACTTCTAGCTTTGTCCAGTGCCAAAATGAAGGATGAAGAGGATGATGATAAACTCTCAGACTACCAAGACCTCTTGGATTTGATAGAAGAGGATTGTGAAAACAGAAATGATCCTGACATTAGACAGGAAAAGCAAAAACTCCAAAACAGGAGGAATGCAAGACCCAAGGCCAATAAAGGTGAAGTCTTGTTGGAACCACCACAGCAGAATGCTGGCAAAGGCAGGGGTAGAGGCAGGGGTAAAGGCAAAGGGAGACCCAAAGGGTCTGGCAGTGGGAAAGGATGAGGCAAAGGTGAAAAGACCAAGGTTGCAGGAAAATTTGCAAAGAGTGCAGCCAAAGCCAAAGCCAAGCCTGTGTCTCCAAACCAAGCCTTGAATGACCTGTCAGCCTGTGTTCCAAGTTCCCCTGGGCCTGAACAAAGGTCACCCACATCCCCCGGAGAGTGGATCCCAGAGAATGCTGTTCCATTGGAAGAGGTGAAGCCTCTACCAGCTCCTCCTCCAAGCAAGCCCCAGGAGCCACCTGACCAGTTGCCAGAGCCAATGCCTGCACCACCAAGTCATCATTTGGAAAATCCTATGCATGCTTTTAGAGGCACCAGCACCTGCCCAAAAGCCAATAGCAGAAGCTTTGTGCCCAAGCCAGCCAGCAGAAGCAGCCCCATCCAGTCAGCATGTAGGAGAGCCCATGCCTGCTTTGAAGACACAAGCATCCACCCAGGAACAAATTGCAGAAGCTTTGTGCCTAAGCCAGCCAGCAGCAGCAGAAGCAGCAGCAGAAGCAGCATCATCCAGCCAGCCAGCAGCAGCCAAAGTGCATCAGAAGCCAAGAGGCCCAAACATACACCAGCCGCCTCACATTTTACAGAAGATTTGCCCACCTGGCTGCAGCATGGGGTTGAACAGATACTTGGTGGATTTTGGAAGTTGTCTTTTTTTTGGTGATTGAAGCCCACATGGAAGCCAAATCTAGTGGCCCACCATACTTACTATTTTTGTTTCAGATTATCTACCATTGAACTATTTGAGGTAATGATCACAGATGGACAGCTGCTTTCCAAGCAACATTGGCTATTTCATCTTTTTCTCGCTCATTCAATTCAAAAGATGCTGTGAACTGGAAGTCTAAATTGAAGGAAGTGCACAGTCATGCCTGGGCAACTTGGAAAGCAAAGCTTTCAAGCAAGCCATTGTTCAGGCTGGCAGATTCCAAATGTCAGGAGCCAGGAATTGTGGCTCAAGATATTTTGGATGAACTTGAGCCAATCATTGATGCCTTACCCAGCAAGGCAAAGTATAGCAAACATTAATACCTGAGAGAGTGCTGTGGCAAAAGAAAGTGGCAGTGGCTGATTGGGGTCTGACTGGGATATGTTTGTGCAGCACATGTGGCATAATGTGCAATAATTTGTTCTTATATGATTTAATGTGTTTTAATATTTGTCTATGATATGTGCTGTTTTCTAATTTTTTCAATTTTTGCAAATGTTTCATAATGAATCTATCTGCAAACTGCAGAGCTGATCAGCTACCCAATGTGTGGGTACCCTAGCATCAAGATTGATATAATGAGGTGTGGCTCATCTGGTTGTTCCTGTTCACTTGGGTCCTTTTCGTTGCAGCGACACGCACTGTCCCGTCCTCATCTCACGTCTTCATCTTTTTGTCCTTTGTACGCGCACACTTACACTTAGTCTGATCCCTGGCCCTAGTCCTAGCCTTTGCCCCCCGTCTACGGGGGGCGTGTGTGTGAAGCCCTTGGAGTCACAGGGAACCTTTAGGTTTTTCTTGCAGGGGGCATGGCAGCTGTTTCCCTGGCCATGCCAACGAAGCTATGGGACTCAGTCGGAAGGGAATGTGGACGCATGTGGACGCACATTCCTGTACCTGCAGTTTTCACTTCTTACTGCCCACTTGGTCCCGATCATTGCTAGAACAAGACTTTGGCCATTGCAGCGGTTCACCGTCGGCAAACTTGCAGTTGTCGCTTTCGTTGGGACTCGGAGGCCTTTGAGATCCTTTGAGGTTTTTGAAGATGGTCAGACCACCTTACTTACTCCTGTCCTGGTTTTTCCTAGGTTTTTACTTAGGCTGGCGTGTGGCAAACCGCAAGTCATTTCAGTACGCAATATCTCGAGTGTGTGTGTGTGTGTGCGCGTTCAAACTATGTAACTGCAAAGCTTGTAATCATTGTAATCAGTGATATAGCACAGAGTCAAACAAATAAAAGCAAAAAACAAGTGGCAAAAAAAGCTGAACTGAACAATTTACTAAACCATCTCTCGGAGCGTCGGCCATGGCTGCCTTTCTGAGGCCAATGTTTGCACGACCGGCATGTTACCGCATTGCAAAATGGTTTTTGATAGCCGCGCTCCCGCTGGCTACAGAAGCTGAGTCTCTGAGTTGTACGGAATCAGGATGTCAGCGCAACCAGTTGTGAAGAAGGCCCAATGGCGTTTGTGTCCAAAATGATTTGTCCAACAACCAGTAGTCCCAAAAGGCCCTAGTCTGTTCAATGTTGGGATGTGAGCCATATCCTGGAACTTGACCCAACCTTTGCTGCACCCACAACAGCACCCGGTAGCTTGCCGCCAATTAAACCTCACCAAAGCCTGCCTTGATATGCCCGCCTGCAAGTTTAATGCTGATTGTCAGCCTCGCAGGTTCATTTCCAAACCAGTCAATGTGTGCGGTTTGTCAGCCTCGCAGGTTCATTTCCAAACCAGTCAATGTGTGCGGTTTTGCACTCAATGAGACAAACGGAGTTGGATCAAGAACGCAAGTCACGCTGCCCACAGCGGAGGCGGTTGTCTGCAACTCAGAGGCTTGTGCCATCTGCATGTCGGTACTCAGATTGATCAACACTCTCACTGCCTCACCATCTGCACGGCAAATGGGCGGGGAACTAAGCCTCGACCTGGACCGAACGCATGGACCTGATTCCACGGCAGGTTTGCAAGTCAACTGGACCCACGACTGTGAACCCCCCACGACCCACCATGACTTCCGGGACCCAGATCTTGACCTTGTGAGCCTTCAAATCTCTCCAGCTAGTGGGTCTACCGCCCCAAGAAGGTCTTAGAGTGCAGACTCATCAGAACTTGGCAAAATCAAGGAACACACGTCATCGCCACATTCGAGGATTCGCCCTTCATTCTCGGATACCTGCCATTCGCCACCCGGTCTCGACTCAACAAAGCACCGGTGACTTCGACTGCGGCACCTGCGACTGCGACGCGGGTCATCGCAGCTTCGGCCTTGCGCCTCTCGACTTGCGTCGGTTCCTGTTCCTCCGTCTGCTCACGAAGTGGAGAGTCCTATCCCTCTCGTGATGGAACACCTCCAAAATCCGCAACGTTTATACCTGAAGGCTGCTATGTGACATGGACAACAAGGCTTCTCAACTTTGAAAAGGACAATGCCACGAAAGCAGCCATCGATTAGCCACCGTTGTGCCGTGATATGATGCGCCAAGAGGGCCAAGCGTGTCTTTGGGCAAAAAACTCTACATCCGATCACATCCGGACTGGTTGGTTCCTTCAAGAGATCAGCGACTTGGAAGCAATATCGAATCTGTAGCAGGGCTACCTACAGGGCCTGATCCACATATTGATCAGTCGAAGCGGTGTGAATGCAAATCAGATGTGATAGGAAACTTCTCTTGACACATTCATTCCAGATGCAAACCTTGAAGACTTTGAGTGCAGGAATGTGGACACTTCTGAACATGACTCCGTCGAGCCAACCTCAGTCGTGCCATGCTTATTGCATGGGACAAGCGGTTGAGAAGGACAAACTTCGATTGGGCAGGACACGTTTCACCCGTCAGCCATGCTGAAGCATGCTGAAGCATGCTGAAGCAATCGAAAGCTTTTAAAATTATCCGGCATTGCCACTCAGGCTACCTAAAGTGCTTGCTCCACCAATCCATCATTCAGGACTTTGGCAAAATCAAGGACAATTGATAGATGTTCATATCAAGTGCCTTGAGAGGTGCTGACTTGAGCACGCTCCTAGTGGAAAAGGCCTCTCTCAACAGGACATAAACTCAACGGGCCACATGGCCCTCCCAAAAAGGCTGTACTCAAGCTACACCATCTTCATCTTGCCACTTCAAACTTGCCTTGAGTACGCAGAACAGGCTCACACTGAGCTAAAAGTTTTGGAGGCCAACGAATCCAAATGTCCTCAAGCAGTGCTACTTAGAGGGCGTGCTCCACATCTTGGTCCTTCAAGGCAGCAAAATGGTCTGCCACGTCACCCGACATGGGCGCACACCTGATGCAATCGGGAGCAAACGTCTCTTGGACAGGCTCATTCCGTCAAATCAATTGCAGTTTTAGAGAGAGTCCGCATTGGCTGCAAAAGCATGCTCCCAGGAGCAAGCTTCTGGCGTGCTGCATGATCATTCAATCTGCCAAACACTTTGGCCATTTTGGTGTGCCGCAGCAACCTGTGGCTGTGCAGCGAATGTTCTGGAATTGCTACCTGGTCGGCTACCTAAAGTGCTTGCTCTAACCATCCATCATTTAAGAGTTTGGCACGCATTGGTATGTGATGAACTGCCAAGTCAAGCGCGCCTCTCTGAACACATCATCTTTGTTTGGATTTTTTTAATAGGCCAAACGCCAAAGAAAGCATCTTCAAACGACACCGGGCTGTACCGCCATACTGTATAGACCGCTTCAAACTTCAACGCCTGGAGGTCTGCAGAAATCGGGTACAAAATCAGCTCGCAAGAGATGCGACCCTAGCAACCGTAGCAACCCATCAAATCTGTCTGAGGTGATTTCAACTCACTTAAAAAATAGTCAGTGGGTTCGATTATCCCAAGCAAAGGTT
>CAXIVM010002327.1:0-26704 GCA_964035705.1 Porites rus | reverse complement strand
GGTGACTGCACCAAAAGAACATGGCTCTGAAAAAGATCCAAAGCGTCACCAACCGCTGCTGTCCGTCCACCACATAGCGGACAAACTCATCAGCGTTGTCTTTGTAGGTTATGATGGACCCAAGGTGGTACCCATCATCTACTTCTGCACATGAATTGGTGGCAAAATGGTCATAGCAGTCAAGCCACAGGCGTAGTGCCATCTCCGTCTTCCATCTATAAGCCCGCTGGAAAGGTGCAATCACGTATGTGGCCTCATGCAAGAGCTCGTTCCATTTTTAGGCTTCTCCATGGCACGAAATCGGACTCACGTCTTTGCATGTGAAAATATATTGTTTCTACTAGTAACAAGTGCCACGCTAGTAGTAACAGGTGCCTTACTAGTAGTAACAAGAAACTATTAGAATTAAATTAAGATAAAATAAATTCAAATTATGCTTTAAAAGAAATTGTCTTTCTTTTCGGTCGTCTTTGTCATGTGCTTCGTTGTGGTTGTTTGTCGTTCTGCGGCGCATTCGGTGCGGCTATCTTCGAGCCCTCTCAGCTGAACTCATGAAATGAGCTTCCATCTTCCGAAACTGTCTCAACGTCGCAAAAAACATCAAACAAGGAAACAAGGTCACGGAAAGCACGGACTGAGTCACAGACTTCAAGAAGCTTTGCGCCTAAGCATGATTTAAAAAGAAAAAGATGCGTTCGCCAAAACGCCTTCTTTAAGTCTCCATCTTGATCCACCCAACTACCGCCAAGCAATGGGGAAACACGAGACACGTCCCATTGTCACCAGCGGAAACAAGTATGCTAAAAGTGATACAATAGGCGCAGAAAAACGCCAAGAAGACCCATCCAGTGTTACAAAACGAAGGGGCAAATGGTGATGGGGCACACAAGGGCATATGCGTCACTGCAAGTCATGCTGCCACCTTTCTTCCGGCCTCCACCCTACTAGCGATGGCCTCCGACCCGAATATCCAAGGCTCCTGCCAGACCAATGGGCTCTGAAACTATTCAATTCCCATTGCCCATTGCTCAGAGCCAATGCAAGACCCCTCGGGGTTGGTGTTGCTAGAGTGACACGGACGCTGCCAGCACGATCATGATAAAGATTCATGGCAAATTGCCTCCTGTTTGAGATGTCTGCAACTGCACATTGTCTGAACATAAATGAAACATCATGAAACTCAAAACTCGCAAAACGACTTGCTCCGCTGATTTTACAGAAGACACTTCGCTTGATCAGCTGTCAAAACAGCTGGGCATACCATTTATAACTAATTACTCTAGCGCTTGTTCGGATGTTGTTCCCGAACAAACCTGATTGAACATAACTGGTTTGTGAAGGTGAGTAATGTGATGCATTAGCGAACATGCGTTCTCTTCATTGGCTCTCAAAGCAGTTTGTGCATATCTTGCAAAGGTCTTCATCGGCAGGTAGACGTCTTCTTGCTTCTCTTCTGCTTCTTGCACCCTTTTGATTACCCAGTTTGCATAGTCCTGGGGCTTGCAAACTGCAAAAAAAACACATAGACATGAGTAAAAGATTTAAAGTTAAGTTTCCCAAAAGAATCCAAATGAATAGTGCGGGGGCTTTCCGTCGAAGCTCACCTCCCGCTCCACCCCACCTTTCTATGCTAAAAAGTAAAGGCTTTCCCACGCACTGTGCAGCCAAAAAGCAGGGTCATTCTGTATGACTGACTCTCGGGTCTCCGCTTTGTGCTTCCCAAAGCCCATTTGCTTCGTATCTTCGTTGTTCAAATCACTGTTGTGACCAAGGAGCCATTCTGCGGCCTCCGCCAAGGCTGGGGAGGGCACGGAATCTCCGGATTGGAAAGCGTCCACTATGAAGACGCAGTAGGCTGGATCCTGAGCAAAGAAAAGACTATACTATGGGATGGCCTCCAACCTAAGAGTCGTTATTCAACGGTAAGGCTACGATTTCTGGTCAACATATTCATGTCCACTAACGTCCATGTTGGGCTGGCATAACCACCGGTCACTTGGGTTATTGCATTGGTGTTTTCTTCTGCCTGGTACAGCCAATGTTGCGTCGGCGAAAAGATTTACTTATATGTATACCAGCTAATAGTGTAAGCAACCTGCCAATGATTGAAACCTTTATGATCTTGACAGATCTACAACAGACATGGAATATATCGAATCGAATACCCTTCCGAATCAGTCAATGACAGTGAGTCATGTCTTGCTTGGGGAAACTGCAAGGTTCCTTGAAGAGCTGCCTGCTACCGTATCATATCTGCGGATATAACAAGAAGCTATTAGAAACAATAAGCTACTAGTAACAAGTGCATCGCTACTAGTAACAAGTGCCTTACTAGTAGTAACAAGAAGCTATTAGAAACAATAATTAAAGTAATTAGATTAGATTCTAATTACTTTAAGGATCGATCTAACTATAATTAGATTAAACCTTTCGTCCTTCAATGTTTTCCTTTGTTTCTGATAGCGGTGGCCTCCACCCTTGGTAGCAATGGCCTCCACCATACTAGTGATGGCCTTCAGCCTACTAGCATTGTGATGACAAAGAAGCAAATGTCTAAAGAAAGAAAGACAAAATAATGTGATGCAGTGATGTCTGAGACATGATCGTTCAAGGGATTTCTGCAGCAATCTCTGACCACATGTGAGAGCACACCCAAGTGAGCACACTTAGGAGGGAACACCTGTGAAAGCACATATGAGCACGCTAAGAGAACATCAAGTGATGTGCCTGCCATGGAAATTATTACTTTGACATCGACAAAGTGCTGCACCTGTAAAGAAATCTGCACCTTGAAGGTGCTGCGCCTGCTGCGAAAGCTACACTTTGATGCCCACAAAGTGGGGACCGCAACAAGAACTATGTTGTGTCTGCGCAGCCCTGTGCCCATCCATTGTTGAATCCCCCAAGCAACAAAGCTCACGCAGTGCCTCATCTTCAAACGCATGCGTCATGGGCGCAGAACTGTTGGCAAAGGGCGCGGTACCGTCAGTTGACAACAGCAGTATATACAACAATAGTGGCAGAAGCCTGAGACATGAAGCCGCTACGACCCTGTCATTTTCTTAAGACTCGAAGCTCCAGAACCTCGACAATAGAATGGAACGACAGCGCTGGAACTTCTCACGTGGCGGAGAATCACACAATTTGCACCAACTTGCAGTGGCTCTCTCTTTCAACTCTCTCTCTCTCTCTTTCTTTCTGGTGTCATTATCTATTTGTTCTTTCTTTCGCTCGTTCTTTCTTTATTGGTTTCATTCTCTCTCTCTTTTTTTCTTTCTCTCGTCCGTTCTTTCGTTCTTTATTTATTTAAGCCTTTCTGTCTTTTTGTTATTTCTTTATTTCTTTCAACTCTCTTTCTTTCTTTGTTTATTTATGTATTTCTTTCTTTCTTTCTTCCTTCCTTTCTTTCTTTCTTTCTTTCTTTCTTTCTCTCTTTCTTTCTTGGTTCATTCTTTATGTTTTCTTTCTTTCGATCGTTCTTTCTTCCTTTCTTTCTTTCCTTCCTTTCTTTTCACTCTCTTTTTTTTTCTTCTTTTGTTCTTTATTTCGTTCTGTATTTCTTTCTTCCTTTTCTTTCTTGTTTCTTTCTTTCTTCCTTTGAACTATCTTTCTTTATTTCTTTCTTTCTTATTGTTTTATTTATTTATTTCTTTCTTTCTTGGTTTCATTGTTCCGTTCTTTCTTTATTTATTTACTTATTTCTTTCTTGGTTTCATTCAATGCTTTTTTCTTTCCGTCGTGCGTTCTTTATTCCTTCTTTCTTTCTTTCTTTCTTTCAACTCTCTGTCGTTAACTCTTTTTTTCACTCTCTCTCTCTCTTCTTTTCTTTATTTCTTTCTTTCTTTCTGAATTCATTTCTTTCAACTCTCTTTCTTTCTTTCTTTATTGGTTTCATTATTTATTTTTTCTTTCTTCGTTCGTTTCTTGTTTCTTTTCTTTCGTGCTTTCTTTCGTTCTTCCTTTCTTTCTTTCTGTCAACTCTCTTTCTGTCTTTCTTTCTTTCGTTCTTTCTTTCTGTCTGTTCGTTATTTCTGTCGTTCTATATTGTGTTCGTTCTTTCTTTCTTTCAACTCTCTTTCTTTCTTTCTGTCTGTCTTTCTTTCTTTCTTTGACTCTTTGTATCTTTCTTTCGTTCTTTCTTTATTTATTTATTTCTTTCTTTATTGGTTTCGTTCTTCTTTCTTTAAACTATCTTTCTTTCTTTCTTTCTTTCTTTATTTTGTTCTTTCTTTCTGTATTTGTTTCTTTCAACTCTCTTTCTTTATTTCTTCCGTTCCATTCTTCCTTTCTTCCTGTATTCCTTTCTTTCTTTCTGTTCTTTCTTTCTTCCTTTCTATCTGTCTTTCTTCCTTTCTTCATTCCTTCCTTTCTTCCTTTCTTCCTTTCTTTATTTCTTTCTTTCTTCCTTTCTTCCTTTCATTATGTCTGTCTTTCTTTCTTTTATTATGTCCTTTCTTCCTTGCTTCCTTTCTTCCTTTCTTTCTTTCTGTCTTTCTTTCTTCAATTATTTCCTTTCTTCCGTTCTTCCTTTCTTCCTTTCTTCCTTTCTTCCTTTCTTTATTTCTTTCTTTCTTCCTTTCTTCCTTTCATTATGTCTGTCTTTCTTTCTTTTTATTATGTCCTTTCTTCCTTGCTTCCTTTCTTCCTTTCTTTCTTTCTGTCTTTCTTTCTTCAATTATTTCCTTTCTTCCGTTCTTCCTTTCTTCCTTTCTTCCTTTCTGCCTTTCTTCCTTGCTTCCTTTCTTTCCTTCTTTCTTTCCTGTATTTTTAATTTGTCTTCCTTTCTTCCTTTCTTCCTTGCTTTCTTCCTTTCTTCCTTTCTTTCTGTCTTTCTTCCTTTCTTCCTTTCTTCCTTTCTTCCTTGCTTCCTTTCTTTCCTTCTTTCTTTCTTTTATTGTGTTCTTCTTTTTTTCCTTTCTTCCTTGCTTTCTGTCTTTCTGTCTTTCTTCCTTCCTTCCTTTCTTCCCTTTCTTCCTGTCTTCCTTCCTTTCTTCCTTTCTTCCTTTCTTCCTTTTCTTTCGTTCTTCCTTTCTTCCTTCCTTCCTTCCTGCCTCTCTCTCTCTCTCTCACAGCTCCTTGAAGAATCACCTTGATTAAGACTTGTTCATGTTTCCCGTTCGTGGTATTTTGTGGCCATCTTGCAATCTATGCTGGTCTGAGTACGCCTTTCGCTCTTGAGAACCTCCTGGTCCCCCACCACAAGCCTCCTCCAGCACATCTGACAGCTTTTCCCCCTTGTGCTTGCCAAATGTAACCTGAAAAGGCTAAACTAGGAACAAGTGCCTTACTAGTAGTAACAGGTGCCTTACTACTAGTAACAAGAAGCTATTAAAAACATGCGGACAAGCTTGAGTAGCGCAAGACACAGCAGCTGCAGTGCCGTTGCGCCGGTCCATGGTCTGGTCAAAAGCTAGGACCGAAAAGGCCGAGACAGATCGTTGCATGTGCGAATCTGTCGTCTCGCCGTGAGCTGCTTCAGAACAGCCGCGGCCGCATCCACCAATGAACGAGGGAGTCGAAGTCGAACTCCGGACACTGGGTAAGTGATTCCAAGACCAAGCCTATTGAGACCGTCAATCCACGGAAGCTCCAACTCGAAGTAGCTAGAGAAACGTCGAAAAAGGGTACGAACAAACCTAACCCGAACAGCAACCGTCAGGGAAGAACGAGTAACACCACCATCACACGGAGGTACCCAGCGTCCCGCCTCGGATGAAAGCATTGGATGGATCAACGGAGATTCAAAAATCACAGCTGCAATCTCGATCCAGGAAAGTTCGAAACTGCCTGTGGCTGTGCTGTCATGGTGCTGAAACCACTCCAAAATCTGTACACCGAGCTGGGCACCAAGACACGAGTTGTCTCGAAGCCAGGTATTCTGCCAAGACAAAGGTAAAAGATCAAAATTAGAAGGACCTTGCTCCTCAAGGTTAGCACTCACTTCTTCTTCAGGCTCATACTCAGGTCCCACATCCGAGGCGCCTGACCTCGGAGTTCATACCGAAGTCGAGCAAGGTCAAGGTGCAGGGATTGCAGCGAAACCAAAATCCTGCGTTGAAGCTCTAGTTCCTCCACATACTGTCGCCACAGCCGACGGAAATGTAGCGGTCGTTGTTCCTGAGCAGTCGCTGCTTGACGGTCAGCTATGGCATTCCAATGAGCCAGCCAGGATGTAACCTCATCATCCTGTTGAGTGCTCATATGCCCCGGTGTATGGCATACCATGAAACTGACATTGCTGTAGGTAGTCAAGGCTTGCGCAATCTGCCGCCATAGGTCCTGATTCGAACCATCAGGAACATCAAACCGATCTTGTCGAAGGCGATGAAAGCCAGCAGCAACATAGGCGCTATCTGTCCATAAAGTGACCGCTCGTGCCCAAGCAGTAGCCCATCGCACCGCCGCCCAAGGCCGCCATGAGCTCAGAGCGGTTGGTAGTTTGTAGAAGACCGTGCAGAGGCCCTGAAGCCAGGCACAACTGGTGGGTCGCCGAGATGAGCGACCAAGCCCCAAGGGACCGTGCAGGATCCGTGGGGTGAAGGCAACTTCCATCAGAAAACAAATCAACATGTTCTTCTTCAGAACGATGAAGCATGAAACAACCAGAAAAATCTTCTAAGGAAATCAAAGCCTTCTTGACCTGGGGCCAGTGAACCAATCTGTTGGGCAAAAGATGATGTGTCAAGCTCCTTGGAAGGTCAGGCCATCTAGCAATGATAGCAGGATGTGGAGCCCGCGCAGCAGCCAAACGAGGACATTCAAGGCACAGGTGCTCCATGCTGTCCATTTGACCACATAAATCACACCGTGATGTCTTGGTCAGGTCAAACTTATGGATCATATCGTTGGTCATGAAGGAGCCATCACATAAAGCATGAAGCTGTGCTCTCTGCACCGGAGAGCAAGAGGATCCCAATGATGGTGTTGCCCAGTGAAGACCAGTCAAACCAGCAAAGTCTTTGCGACCCCCTATACTGCGAGCAATATATTGATGCCACGCATCAATAAGAAGAGAGTCAAGCAGCTTGGTGGGTATCTCCAGCAAATTCCACTCGCAGCCATCATGATCCACAAAGAAGGGTGGCTGAGAGATGTGCCATCGGACAAGGTCCATTTGCTCCAGAAGCTTGCTGAAAGGTCCTGAGAACCAAGTGCCGTCGTAGTGCTCCATAAAGCGCAACCAAAGTTCTACCAGGGCGTCGTCCTTGGAAAGAAAGCGTTGGAAGTCATGGAAAACTCGATGCAGTTGGTAAAAACCAGGGTCCAACATTGGAGAACGCCCTAGCAGGCTGAGCCGAATGAGCGGTTGAGAGCCAGCCTGATGCCATCCAAGGGCCTTACAGGCTTGTGTACGGAGGGCTCGTACATGTATATCAGACAACAACGTGATGCCAATAGCATGGAAAGCCCGTGGCCATAGTGCCATGTAAATAAGCTGCTGTTTTTGACCAACATCCATGGGACATTTGCGCAAAGATTGCCAATGAGGAGTAGCTGCTGAATACGGTGGAGCTGTGTTCCCGCAGCACGTCGTCGACAGTACATCATGGCCCCACCAAGATCAGCAGCCTGCAGTCGTACCGTGAGACCCGTACGACGGAGAAGTTCCCGGTCGGCCGATTGCACTGCCCAGAAGAAGGTTTTGGCAGAATCCAGCTCTAAACCCCACAGACTAAGATAGCTCTGAAGTGTCGCGGCTCCCTGAAAAAGATGACTTAGCTGAGTGGAGACCAAGTCAAAGTTGTCGACAAAGCTGAAAGATCGACAATTGGGCACGTACCGTTGGTGGTAGATGTCATAGATCCAATCAACTATAGTCATGCCCAGTACTGACAGTCCGCATCCCTCAGGTAGTCCAGCACTTGAGCTCAAGGCATCTCCAAGTTGGCCATGAAGGACAAAATGCCGCTGAAAGTTATCCAGAAAAGACTGCCAAGGCCGCAACAGCGAATCTGGAATGCCCAGAATACGGCAGACCTCAATCAGTGGGTGACGAGGCACGTTCTCAAAGGCTTTGATGATATCTCCCCACGCAACCTGCCAGTGCAGAACGCTCCTGTAGTGCAACTTCAACCAGTGCTTGGATATAGTGCCAAAGCTGTCCTGCCTCACGCTTTGGAAGGAAACCTTTGGCATCAGATCCAACATAGTGCGACAGTTGAGCAAGAAGAGCACGGGAATGATGACTGGCCCAGCTCCTGTTAAAGCATGCTCAAAATGATGATGGGTTGAAACTGATGAGTCTCCTCAGCATTGAGGCATTTGGGGAGAGGAAGACCAAAACCACGCAGGATCTGAGCAGGCCACTGCCCCGTACATTCAATCTTGCCAAACATGGCAACCAGGCTTTCCTTGAAGCGAGGAGGCATACGGCACAGATCATTGTGATCAAAGCCATCAGGCCCTCGAGCCGACCGATCTGTGTAGCGTTGGTTAATGGCGTCCCAAGCGGCCACAGAGATCTGAGAAACTCGAAGGGGCGGAGCTGGTACAAAGTGTTTGGTGAATGCCAAGATCCGGTGCCATGCCTCCGGAGGCACGTGAGCATGTCGTTGCCAACGTTCCCGCCAGAATTGCGATAGTTCACGCAGCATGTCAGCCGTGTGCACAGAGTGGATTTTCTGGCAAATCTCCTGTCCTGGGCACAACAGAAGGTCAGCGTGAACTCGCAAAGTATGATCATCCAACCGCTCAACAGTAGCCGGGCAATCATCAAGAAACCACGTCGATGAGGTAGAAGCGGTCATAGGCCGATCAACATGAACCAGGCAAGAGGATGGCTCAACTTCCAGAATTTCAGCTTTTTCAAAACGCGAGAGGTGCTGCATAGGAGGACCCCTATCAGTGCGAACAACTGAAAAAGCCAGCCGGGTGTTCTCCTGGTATTTCAGACGTAGTGCCCTTTGTCGATTGCGATAGTGCCAGGATTCCAGTGACTGGTAGTTGGCCTGAAAGTCAAGAAAGATGTTGTGCATGATGTCAGCGGAAGGACACAACAGGGGCAAAGTCGTAGGCGATGATTGAAGAGCAATGGGGCGACAAGTCCACCAATCAGCAAAGGTGCCATCAAAACCTTTGGCCTTCCAGACAGCACGCCAAGTGAGGATACGATATTCCACCGCACCAGCACTGGGACTCATAGCACGTAAGTTGTGCAAGAGAGATTGGATTCGTCTGAGCTGCTGGAACCAACGGATCATCTGCCGATTCAAGAAGTCAGTGGCGGCGTGACTTCACCTTCACGAGAACGCTTCAAAACAGGCATTTGTACATCTCGCCACTGTGGCTCCAATGTCTGTCCACGACCACGACAATGGGTAGGCAGGTGAAGTCTCTGAGAGGCCAAGCCCGCAGCAAAACTCCGTTCATATGCACTACCAAAATCCTGGTAGAAGTGGGTGATGTCCTCATAGTCATCAGGAGAAGGAGCTGGTGTGGAATCCATCGTCCATTCATGTAGTGAGATGTCAGCCCACGGCAAGGGCAGTGGCATGGGCCACCATTGATATCGAAGCGGGACTTCCGGCAGGTTGAACCGAACTTCCAGGACAGAGTGATCAGCAAAGGAATGGTGAAGCTGCGCAGTCTGAAAATGATGAGCTAGCTCAGGAGAAAGGTATATGCGATCAGGCCTCGTCTTGGCCTTGCAGGTATGCTCCGGAAGCTCACCAGTGTGGTGCATGCGTAGATCCTGAGCCTCAATCCAACCTTCCTGCAACCACAACGAAATATCAGGATAGTCTGCTGGAGTGCCATTGAAGTCGCCGGAGATGTAGCGTGGTCCACTAGCACCATAGACCAGCTGCGTAGTCAATTGGGCCAGCAACTTTCGAGCGTGAGTCTTAGCAGCCGGCCACGTTGGTCCAGCAGGCCAAGCGTAGAGCGTGGCTCCAATGATGGGAAAAGCAGCCGTGTGGAACTTGCTAACCATAACCCTGCAAGGGTGTATTCGAAATTGTTCCAAGGCAAGGTCAACGGGTGAGCGGCGACGTCGCTGAGCTGTAGTACCCCACTCCAAGTCCCAGCAAAATCACTCTGGGGTCGTAAAGGCACCGGTGCTCCAGGCAAAAGACGAAGGCATCGTTGCTGCATCGTGGCTAAATGAAGTAGCTTCCGACGAACCACTTTCAAGCCCACCTTAGCAAGGTGTGTCTCCGAGATGTTGACAATACCGTAAGGCAGGCCAAGAAGAATAGACTCTTTGCCCCAGACACCACTTGGATTCACTTGCGAGATGGACAAGGTCGGACCAGGGTGTTCAGCCCGACTCGTACTCGATCATCAATTCCAGGACACCAGGGTTGCGCTCCCACAGCAAGAGCCGAGTGACCAAGAACTGAGAAATGCAAGAAGTCCACAAGCGTGACCGACTGAACCAGAGTCTCCCGACTGAAAATCACAGTAGCCCTCGCAAGAGAGCCCCGTGCTGAGGTAGGACAGCTCAGCAAGGAGACAATGACCCAGCGCCAATGGCCCGCGAGTGAGCTTTCAAAAGATACAATGGAACCATACGGTGAAGTGACCAAATCCCCAAAAGGCCATTCCCTGTCCTGGACCTGCTGACCCAGTGGAACTCGGATTCGCTCTGACAAAACACTTGAGGTCATAGACATAGGACCCGACCGAACCTGTGCCAACGGTTGTCCAATCCATGCATCAGACATTGGTGCTGCAGAACATAAAGGGGCCATGACAATGGCAAGCATGAGGTAGCAAAGGAACAGAGGCCAGTGTATTGCACTCCGGACCACTGAAACCAAAAAAGGCAACTGTCTGGAAGAGGGTTGATCTGGCCTCCATGGCCCAGACGCCACAGAGCCAGAGTGCCCTAGTCACGAAGTGCGTACTCGCTTCTCCAACATGGCTTCCAAGCGACTAAAGCCCGAGGAGAATTCATCACGCACCTCAGAGCGAAGTGTATTCATCTGCTCCTGAGTGGCAGTCGTGTGCTTGGTGACATCCGTCTTCAACTGCTCCAAATCTTGCTGCTGCTTCTCAACAACTCCATGCATTGTCTCAACATGCTGATGTAGCTGTTTGTTGGCGTCAGCTGCATCTTGGAACCATGTGTGGAATTTCTCATTGCTGGATTTGAGCTCCTGCATGTCAATCTCGAGTTGTTCAATCCGTGCGTCCTGACGAGTGGGCATCGAAGTAGGCTCATCAGAGTCAACATGCATGGCAGTGCCCATCTCCTGGCGAGCCGTATGCCTCATGTCGGCTCTAAGGCGGTCTTCCATCTGTTTGTATCGCTGCCAGGGATCTGCTGACGCTGTCCATGGGTCAACCTTAGCAGCAGGCTCTGGTGTACCTACCTGCCGTTTGCTCTGATGGCGAAAATGATCCTTGGTAGATGACGAGGCCAAAAGCGAAGCCGGAGCAGGATCTTTGTTCACACGCCGTAAGACTGTGACAACCACGTCACCTTGAGCGCTCTGCATGATGTTGGAAGGAGGTGGATTCGAGGATCCGACTTCCCAGGTGGTTCCATCAATGCTGCCAGCAACAGGCTGCATGACACGAGCTTTCCATCCCCATTGAGCCAAAGCCTTTTGAAGACTGTGGCGCTGAGTTCCCAAAGGAAGTGGAAACATCTTGTAGACCGTAGTTGTTCGGCTTTGCACCAGTGGTTCATCGGGTTTCAGTAAACGAAAAGCTTCTTCAAAGTCAGAGTCAGCAAATCGAAGCCCATACTTCTGATGAAGCCGAAAGATGGCCACAACTTTGGGAGTAGTTTTAGCTTTGTGTTGCACCTGAGAAAAAGACAGGTTGCCAAGCCAGACAATGGCGAATGCTGGATCAACTTCTCGTCCACCAGGGGTGCGAGGCTCGCAGTAGAGTCCATGAGATCCAGAAAGCTGCTGAATGGTGAGATGCGCAAAGGCTGGAACTCTGGCCATGATAGCCCAGGATGTAGCCTCATGAGGTTTGACATACTTGCCCTCAGGTCCATGCCAACTTCGGTTCCACAAATCCAGGATCAGCGTGTCCAAGGTCTCGTCGACCGGCGGATGGTAATACTGGCATGAACCACCACACCCTTCTTCACGGCAAAGCTGCAAACCAGGAAATTGGCGCATCACCTCACGGAAAGGCTTCTCAAGGAAGGTGTCCCATGAGCCAGGCCACTGATCTCGATACACGGTTAGCTTGAGAGTCTGAGTATTCAGGGCAGCTACACTTGGCGGGTTGTGAACTCCGGCGCGTGCAATCATCTTCTGCCCAAGATTCACCAGACTTCCCAGGAGAAGCATCGGCTCCTGAGTGGCGGCACAGAGAACTGGGAAGCGTAGATCCGAGACAGGAAGAGGACCGCGCATCTCTGGAGGCACTGTCTGAACCGTGAGTACCGCCAAACCCTTAGTACTGATAGGCTTGGCCTCGGTGAGAAAAGGCAGGACATCATTGACATGACAAAAGGCGAGTCCAGCGCGGTCAAGGACCCAATTCTCCAAATGAGATCTGTTCTACCGAGCCTTCATCGGTTGCAAAGGTGTCAGCAACTAACTGCAGCTGGGCAGGATCAATGACCAGGGGTGTGGCTGGTGCAGAGCGTCTATCACCTTTCTTCTTCTGCTCAGAGGGGCTGGATCTTGAACTTGCTGTTGGCTCGTAGTCGGATTTTGGCCTGGTTCATCACTCTTGACAAGCATCATGTTGATGTTCGGCCGACTGGCCAACGCTTTCAGTGAAGCCCATGCATTGTTCTGAGCCAATGCTGTGGTGATGCTAGGTGCTCCAATCTTCTGCATGGTAGACAGCTTCAATCTCCCAGAACCACACCATCTCAATCAGCGTGAGAAGACGCTGCGCACCAGGCGGAATCCGCCCATGATCAACACCATTGTAGATGTAGATCGTGGCCAACGGGTCCAGGAACTGCGAACCTGAAAGGTGACAGACCATCAAAAACCAGTGATCATCATCAAGCACAAGCCAGTAGTATGTCCCATGGGCACGAGGTCGATGACAGAAGCTTTCTCCTTGCAAACTCTGAATGCCAAATCCCTCGCACCGGACATGAAACATTCCCAGATGAGCGTGGTCAACACGATCTGGTGAAAGTAGTGCGAAGCGCCCAAGGAGGAACATAGCAGCATCCCAGACAAAGGAAGAGCATAGTCCAAAGCCACCTCGCCCATAGCCAACCTGTTTGGCCAAGGGTACCAATCGAGTACTCCGCCAGATCCGTGCATCGTGACGAAGCCTATTGCCAAAGTCGTCAACGACCGTGTCAATGTGGGTCAGGGCATGCTCCTGCAGGACCTGGAAGACAAAGGTGCCAGCTTCCACAAGGGAGACAAAGAGCTGCCCATCCGCTTCCAAAGCAAGTGCAAGAAGGCCGAATGGTTGGTCTCGGCACCGGCACTTGGCCTCCCGGATCAGCATGTAAGGACCATGGTAGCCAGAGCACTGCAATATGGCATGTTCAGGAACAACTCGGCCTCCATCCAGCAATCGCTGCTTCTGCCCCCATTGCGAGAAGAGAGTTTCGGCTTGCAGGAATTGCTCAACCGTAGTCAGGCCTCCTCGCACACATCCAAGGGGGCATCCATCGGAGTCAACGACATTGATGGGAGCTGGAGTAATAGAGGAAGGTAGGACCCACGTGTCGTGCTGGACCTGCCGTAGGCTCCGGCAAAGGGCTTGAAGGCATTCTCCTGGATCAGTAAATGAAGCTCCATGATAGGCCATCTCAAAAGATCGACAAAGGTGGGCAAAAACCCATGCGGATTGAGCTGGAGCTGCAATCTGCCCCAAGAGACTCAATGTGTCTCTACACGCATGAGCAAAGAAAACCCCGGGCGAAACAGTCAAGATCAGGGCCAATTCACGAGGATGCAGAAATCGGTACTGTCCTGTTCGTGGCGATCGAATACAGAACCCTCGGACTCCATCTTGAAGTAGACGTTCAGCACGAAGTTGCTTCCGGCAGCCACAAGGGCAGTCCCTCAACAGGTTGGCGTAGCTATGAAGAACCACCGGGCAAGGCTTACACATGTCTAAGATTCTGACATCTCTGCCATAGGCCTCATCAAAGAAAAGGCGAAGTTCCTCAGGAGACAGTGTGAGCTCACCTTCATCTTGGTCATCCCATAGTGGCCAGTCATGGATCAGCTGTCGCAAGACCGGTGGAGTAGAAGCCGGTGTCCACGAGCGGAGATCTGGGTCAGGGCATTCACAAGGAAGTAGCAAACACCACCACCTAGTGCGAACAGCTGGCCAAATGTCCTGAAGAGCAAGGACAACATCACACTTTCTCCACTGCAGCTTGTCAGCCAAGGCATGAAGACTCGCTTGAACTGTATGATCTTGTCCAGCACGTGGTACGCATTCCAAGATCAAAGCCACTGGCCGCATCAGGAGTGCTGTTCGGAGAACTCCCCAATAGGCATCGGTACGACTGTCTGAGAAACCTCGGCCATCGCCCTGGGGCGAAAAGGGTTGGCAAGGGAAGCCTGCCGTAAGCACGGCAGGCTCACAACCTCCTGCTTGGTGCAACTGGCACACGATGTCATCATCACAAATGCTGCCATGTATCACTTGGCCATGAAAACAAGCTTGAAGTTGGATGCAGGACAAAGAGGAGGTGTCAACGGAAGCACAGATCACCGCTCCAACTGACTGGCATCCCATCCCAAGCCCTCCAAGGCCTGCACAAATCTCCTTAATCCTCAGCCAAGAGTTCTCCTGACAAGGACGATGGTGGATCACTTTGGTGGCCAAGTCACAAGTGAGGGTCAGAGGTGCAAGCGAGGCCACCACAGCCTGATACACCGTCGAATGACCCCCAGCCAAGGCGCATCCAAGGAACCGAGCTTCCATCTCATGATCTACCAAGAGGCACATCCCCTCATCCGCTAGACTGCTCCTTGCGAGCACCACGCCTGACCACCTCTGCCCCACGGTGGGGGGTGGAAGCACCTTGTGCCACTGCATGGCAAACCTACCTCGAATCTTCAGCCGACCCCGTAAGACCAGCTGGGAGGAATTCGAGCCGCAAACTCATGCAGGATACAAATGAACCAACCAATAAATAAATAGATCCTGGAGGTTGCATGTGTTTCTCGTGTCAGAGCAAACATTTAAAAAAGCAAAAAACACAATAACACATGAAACAACCTCGCTGGATGGACCGGAAACTGTGCAACACAACCGTCATGAAAAGGTGTATCAAAGAGCTACCCTGGCCATTCAGACCATCCTGAGAACATTAGCACCCTTTTTGCAAGCATGGTTTGGTGGAAGATATATCGGACGTGTATCGGAACGTGGTCTTTTGTTTGGGGTCTGCACCATCCACTGAAGAGTGAGTGCGGAACACCTCACTCAAACCCAAGTGAATCAGATGCGAAGTCATTACTGCATCCCGGCCAAAGAAAGCTTGAACACGACACCCTGAAAAAATGAACACATACCATGTGGTCAACACAATCTTCCCAACACCTTTTGCTTGTGCCATTGTTGTTTGCACAAAAAGAACTTTGGCTGTATCAACAATATCCTCATTTCTCTGATCTTGAACATTGTAACATGGGAATTTCCCTGATCTTCTCGCCAAAAACATGAAAAGGCCTCACGATGCCAGACCCGTTTCATTCACGCTTCATTCACGGCCGGTCACTCACCAGCTTCACGATGCCCTCTGCTCCGCCGAGTGGCAACTTGAGGAAGGCCAAGCAGGGGAAGACCACACAAACACAATTGGCTGGCAGAATGCCCACCAAGTCTCCTGAATGTGGTTACATGGGGCCCCTGAGGTGGAGGCGCATGCAGACGCCTCTGAAAGGTTCTCCGGGGGTGTCAGCGGAGAGAAACAAGAAACACGAAACACCATGGGGGCCCTATGGGTCACCATGAAGCTGCATGTTCACTGAGCTTGTCTAGTAGTTGAGATGCACACCCAATGCCCACGTTCACCGTTTGCATGAAAAGTTAACGAGTTTCACAGATTGGAATCTGAGTAAAGGTTCTAAGACCCAAATACCCACAAATTCCCACGATCAACTCTGGAAACTGTGGACAAATGTCCTCTTTGCTATCTTGTTTGCTCCCTCCACCTCATCCTGTCCTGTGGGCTTTGACACCGGACGGGACATGTCACATGGAAACTGTAAACACTGGCTGTAAGCAGAAATCTTACAGCCCTACAGGTACCAACCCCCCGAGAGGAACAGGAATTTCAGTCAATTTTGCTGGACTGTAGTCTTTCAGGAATCTAGCGAGTGAAGATGGGTCAAGCCTTTGGTCATGACCTCCAGCCTTCCTACACTTCACGCAGTTCCGGAGGTCCATTCCTTCTTTGTCCCGAGGTCCAAGTGGATCTAAGTCTCCCATGAAGGCCACAGCATTCTTCAGAAGCACGCACAGGATGGTGGACAGGATCAATATCACCTTCGAAGACTCATCGGCTGGAATGATCCGAGCAGTTCTGTTGATCAAATCAATAGCCCACCTATGACTCAGTAACTGATGACTTTGACAAACTCGAAGTTCAAGGTCTATGAATGTGTTGTGCTAAAAAAAACAAAACACACAAACCACACAAAAACAAACTCAGGACCAGATATGTCTGACGGCCCCGTGAGGATTGGATGGGACTGAAAAGCATTCCATATGGGATGGTCCTGGTCCGACCGTGCATTCCACATCCTTCCACCATGAGCTGAACCAAGGAACCACGGAACCTCACTGAACTTCTTTTCGCCGTACATGTTACTCTGAACTGACACTGAAGTGGCAAGTGATTCCTGAGAAACAATAAGTACACGACCCTCCTGTATATACGCATTGAACGCTTAAATTGCAGCTTCACACTTCACTGTTTTTTTTTTGGAGCGCAGTCCACACATATCAAACTTGGGTTTAATGTGCACTCCCAAAACATATACACTATTCCTCTTGGCCTGGGGCTTGGTCAACCTTCTTCAACCAGTTTGAACCCACTTCTCTCCCTGGCCTCATGATGCTCCGTGGGCCCCGGAAGGATGACGTTCCTCTACAAACCGGTGGTTCTTTTCCACTTCCATCATGCTTCCACTTCAAGTGTACCGGGTCCAATCACTTCCTCCGCATGTTTGCTGTTTTGTACTCACCTGCGGGGCCTTGGGGCTAAGTGCTAAGTCTGCTGAGTCTTAAGTGCAAGCTATGGTACATCGGAACATCTGGCTATGGTCTCTAGCACCTAGGTTGTTGTGGGGGTAGTTTCTCGTGGTGTGGTGGTACCAAAGACAAGTCCATCTCCAGTTTCGAAGCATGTGTCGGGTAGGAGGTCCGAGAAAACAAAAAACTGTGCAACCACTAGCTTGCCAAGAACCTGATCCCCCAGGGCTCAAACTACATGATCAAAAGGTAGCTAGACCGTCAGACCCGATCCATCAGAATCCCAGCCCAAATACATCCATCATCCGTACGTTTTGTGGAAAAGAACAGCCTGGGCACAGCCTTCATGGCAAATTGCCCCTTCTTCTGCAGCTTTTCGCCAAAGAGGTCTGTGGTCGCGTCCAGCAACAGCGGCAGCGTCACCAGCTGCTTGGAGGATAAACCTGGATCCGCTTGCTGCCCTAGAAGGGACTGGCCCGGTCTTCATGACGCGGAGGATGGCTTCGCTTCTTGTACACATGAGATCTGCCACTTGGGTGCCTGCTTCTTGTTCGGGGCATGTCCCATTGTCCAAGCTGCTTTGGAGGGTCCATGAAGGTATAGGGACTTCCCCAACCAAAGCCTTGCACTCGAGCTGCTTTTGAAACTGCTTCAATTTAGAATCCTCAAACACTGTACACACACCTCTTGGGACTCCCAAATCCAAGACCACACCATGACCTGTTTTCAGCCCACACCTGCCCACCTGTCTGTACCGTGGCATGGGGACCGTTCGGCCCACCGTTCGGCCTCCCCCCGGTCCGGTCCATTCAGCGACCCAACAGTCTTCTTCCCCACCTAGGATCGTGGCAGCTGCCAAGAACGCGCTCAAGGCGTTGGGCAGGAGCTGGAGCTCAGTGTCCTGAGCATCGGCCAAACACAGGGCAGCAGCAGCATCCGAACTGACACACGGATGAAATTGATCAGCAAAAGTGCATAGACTTAGAACACCACACTTCAATGATAACTGTGTGCCCAACTTCAAACCAACTTAAACACCCAGTCCCGCTGCAAGTCCCACATTGCAAAACGCTGCTATACCAAAATAACACACCTGTCATACCATGAAAGCAATGACAATGTTATTGTAACGATGGCACTCTAATAACGACGATGACAATCTAATGATCTAATGACAACGATGAACATCTAATGATGATGTCGACAATTTAGATCGATAGCAAAACAAGCACAGCAGAATGCACTAAACATGCACTTGTGCCATGTTTGAACAACCAGAAGAAGCTGGACTCATCCCCTCGCCCGATAACGGACACCATCCCCCCGCCCGCCTGATAACGATGACATTGTTGTGATAACGATGACCCGTTCACATCATATCATCCAAGGAACATAAACAGCACGAAACCACCCAGCGACCGAGGGAACCGCGGACAAATGTGTGAGCGGCCTATGGTGGCAAATCACTTCACCTGCGTCACAAGCTGATACCACTGTCTCCCTAGGGATCCAAATACCTTCTCAGAAGGTGATTGGACATTGTTATGGAGGGTTCGGTGCGACTGGATCCCTGGGGTCTCTTGACCAAGTCTCTCGGCCGATGTTGTCTGCGATGGACTGCGCGACGCTGCCGCCAAAGAAACCATAGCCCAGGATGCCGAAGGCCAACAGGAAGACTTCCTGGGAAGCGGAGGAAGAAAACCCGAGGGATTTGCCAACGAACTCCTGCCGGCACCACCCATGTCGCATGGTTGTTGGATGGAACATACATCTTCAGGGGTGTCTATAAACGCTATAAACACTGTGGGTGGTTTATCTTGAAAAGGTGTTTCCTCTACAAGACCAGTGCTTTCAGGTTCTATCTCAGTCTGAAAGGGAGGACTGCTTGGAGTGTCTGTTTTTCCACGCCCGGACCGTGGAGCCAGACGGTGGGCATGAAACAGAAAGCACATGAGAAAGCCAAGTGGCACGAGAAATGGGTGGTATATAGAACAACCATTCATCAGACCCAAAAGAGCTTGCCTATTACTTGGCCAGTGTGTGGGTGGGAATCAAAGTTCCCGTAAGACACAACAAACTGCTTATTACAATTCTGGATTACCAAACCATACCATCAGCGCTCTCTGCGCACTGTGAACTGGGGTGTTTGTCAGCTCCTGGGGGATTCACACAGGGTGAAAACTATCAAGGCCACCAGGCAACTTCCCATGTCCTGTTCCAGTACGTGCGCACATGTGGGGTGGAAATCACATGTCATGTCTATTACGCATTGCTATTGATTTATAGCATTTGCACATTGTATGTGTATATATATAATATCTAATAGCAATGGCCTCCAACCTACTACCGATGGCCTCCAAGCAAATATACAAATATGAGATATGATATACCTGATATGCCCAGTCCGCTGGCGAATGCCGACCACCCCCAGTCCGCTGGCGGATTCAGTCCGCCGCACTCGTGCTGTGGAGCAAGTGTCAGTCAGTGTCATGCTGTAAACGACCACACGATTCCTCGGTGCATCGGTGAATCGGCTCGAAAGCAACATCCTTCAGCTGAACCGGGTCCATTTGTTGTCATCCTGAAGTAGATAGATGATGTGGAAGTCCAAAACCCAACAGGTTTATGGGGAAAGTCCAAAAGCATCGAAAACTAACAGGTGTTCAAAGGTTTTCATCTATCTACCCCAGGATGGTTGATAGCACAAGCATACTCTTGCACTCCCAAGGTTCCATTGCCGCTTGTCTTCCATCCTTGGATACATTGGAAGCAAAACTGCCGCACTCGAGACTTGACATCCTCATGGTGTTCTGACTCCCATGGAGGTTCTGAATAAACCTCTATAAAATAAACTGGAACAATTTAATGCTATCAAATTGAAAGCCACGCTTCATGAACTATTCAAATGAACACTGTTACCGCTATGCATAGATACTCGGCACTCTCCATCTGGGACCTTTTCTCAAGGCTCTCGAAGCACAGTCCTAGCGGTCAACAGGAATGAGCGGCTGTGCAAGACTAAACTGGCAGCTAAGATCATCGTTCCGTCAGCTGCCGTAGAAAATGCTAAGTGAACATCTCAAGGATCATGACGAAAACCATTAGTACAAGAAGTCAGAGAACATGTAAAAGAAGAAGGCCATGAGTGGTCACGGAGGCATTTTCAAAGACAAAGTGTGCACAGCTTTGCCCAACTCCCAAAACATACCCAAAACAGAATGTTCACAAGGGTGGGTTAGTAATGGGTAGGGCTTGTCAAGCAGAAAGCGAGGTCCCGACAGAGGCCTGTCGGGTATGGCTGCGCTATTCTGGTCCATGGAATGCCTTGGTGGTTCGAACCCGTGAGCTGAAAGTGAGACTTGCCCGAAAAGCTGCAGAGGCCACGACCTTTACACAAATGTCGAAGGCGATCCACATCCTGAGTGTCCAAGTTGCCACACAGCAGGCATGTTCTCTTGCGCCACAAAGTGCCGTAGAAACAAAAGTCAACATGCACAGTGAGGACATGGTTGGATTGCATCAGCTTGCGAATAGGAGGCAAAAACCAACACTTGGATGTGAAGGGGTTCTCAAGGATCCATGGAATCTTTTGTCGATCTAACCAAGAGATGATTTTGAGCGCGGACCTGAAGCACTGGTTGCCAAGCTGAACTTTTACTTGGTCAGTCGGGCTAAGCATGTGATCAGGTAGCCCCCAAGGATGGTCTCTGGTTCGAATTACTGCCGTTCTATCTCTGGCAATTGAAAAACTGCTACACGGAGGTGCTAACATGGCTGCTAAAATCAAGCCCTGTTGAACGTCAAGCCGAAGTTGTCGCAGCACCGAACGCTTTGTAAGGTCAAACTGTGGCCCACGACTGAGTTCCCATTCTTTCGCTCTATACCCCAGTTGTCTGCAAGCTTTAGCGACTCCACCTTTTCCAGCAAAAAGGTCAGCGACATACTGACCCTTCAGCCCTTTGCTTTTGTAGGTGGACGCAAGGCGGGGGCCCGGCCCAACATCACATCCCCGAGCTGTCTTTCTGCGAGGAGGCAATGATGTTGGAGAGGTGGTGGAAGCATCTGGAAGGTTGCGGCCAGGCGAGCACTCTTCTCGTATCTGGCCACACTTTTGTGCGACCGCCACCTTCCTCTTTTCTGGACCTCGAGAAGAGACCGCAGGTTTCTTGAGCGATCTATTGAAGGCCCGCTGTGCCTCATCTGATATGGTGTCATGTCTAGCCCCAAAGTCTCTGTCACCTGGGAGAAAACCTTGAAGTAGTGGGAGTAGTTGAAGTTCCACAAGGGGAGGTCGGCGCCCTGGCTGGCGAGCGGCTTCAGCAGGGTTGCTGCCCAAGGCCTCATCCAAGGAGAGTCGAGGGCAATGCTGTCGTCGAACTCGCCGACTTTCGACCGGTCCATCCTTTCTTCTGGATTCAGCAAAAGACTCCAAAACTCTGTAATCCCTGGCGACGGCTTCACCAGGCTGAAGGCCCTGCATCTCAGCAGTTCTGAAGGACGGCTGTAGGAAGAGAGGCCCACCAGCGTAAAGACTGCCATCTGAAGATGTCCCAGCCTCTTCAATTCCAAGGCGATGGCACACCACACGCCTAGGGGATAGGCTTTCCTCGAGGTTCCTGGCGCTAAACGCCTCCAGCCTTTGAGACATCGCCAGGCTCGCGGCAGCCGACTGGATCCCAGCTTGCTGTACTCGGACTGGTGGTGCATCACGGTGGCGATGATTTTGTCCCCCCGATGCGCTGGGTGACCCCTCATGAAAAGGTCGTTGAAGTACTCCACAAGGGTTGCATCCAGTTCGCGTGGGAGAGTCATCATCAGCTTCCGCGTCTTGGCAAAAATGAGCAACTGCTTGTACTCCTCTTGGTAGTACTTGGCGCTCCGGTCCCCAATAGCTTTCTTTTCTAACAAGCTGAGACCCATGGACTTTGCCTCCATGGCCTCTTGCACATACTTCCGAAGCCTGCCTCGACTTCGCTTCGCCAGTGCCTTGGTTCTGACATCCCTGGCAGGTTCTGAACTCGAGGAACTGGCGGCACTCTCGAGATCGGGCTCCATCTGCTTCCGCGGTTGCGGGAGCTTGTCCATGCCTTTGACCAAAGACTCTAGGCTGGGTGGCAAGAAGGACGGCTTCTTCAGCAAAGAAACTGTTGGGTCTGTCCGCTGGAGGGAGGAGGTCCTGGCTTTCTTCATGACTGGCATGGCGCTTCCTTTCTCCAGCACTGCACATCTTCTCTTTTGGCTTTGAAACCCCTCTGGCGGTTGCAGCACCCGTTTTCTTGAGGTCGGCATGGTGCAGCGCGTGAGGTCTGAGGCCAAAAAAGTCAGACCGCTTCACGACATGCAGAGGAGACCGACTAGGTTCATCTGCCGGGTTGAGCTCCGAAGCTACCCACCGCACTGAAAACGCAATGTTTCGAGCCAACCCATAGGAGCAAAACTTTCGGATCTGTCTCAGCATCTTGAAGTTGCGACTTCTGCATCTATCGAATGCCAATGCCGCACTCATTGAATCCACTAAAAAGAGTTGTCTGCAGTCCTTTGAATGGGTGTCTTCAACCAAGTACTCAAAAGATTTCACCAAGGCCCGGGCTTCCAAGTGCACGATGTGCTCGTGCTTCTTCCACCTGCCTTGCCGAACGGTTTGCCAACTTCCATCTCTGAGCTTGTGAGCGGGGACTTCTGGAAAGTCAGTTCTGAGGTCCCAGCCACTGAGCTTGAGGTACTCCTCATCATCGAGGATACCTTCGGCCCACTTGCCCGACACCTCGTCTTTGACAAACCCCGCTGAAGTCAGCGCCGTCTCTCTGGCACTGTGGCTCCCGGCACGCTTGAATCGGTCTCGTTCAGAAACCCTGCCAACTGCTGCTGCCTGAGAAGATGTCCAGACAGCTGCGCAAACCCCAAAGCCCTCTTCACTGGCGTCGGACACTGGCACCAACTCATTCCAAGGCCGGCACCAGTCAGAAGCAATCAGCGGCATAAGGCCGCAGAATGCCCGTAGCTCCGCCCTGACGCTATTCCAAAGAGTTGCTGGGTGATCATGGTGGGAATGGATGAACTTGTAAACGTTGTGGAAAACTGAAAGCAAAGCCCTATTCATCAAACCACAATAAGTGCAATGACCGATGAGTATCTCAAGGACCCGACCACTGCATCGACCTCGTCTTAGAAGACAACGTAGCCCTTGACGAACGCGGTGATACCTGTCGGGGCCAAGTGAGGAGAAGAGGTTCTGCCCATCCAGTTGCACACCAAGCGCTTTGATGCACTCATGCTGTATCTCGCCTGGATGGAGAAGCAATTTCTCCTGGGTGAACTTGCCAACCAGATCATCCAATGCTCCACTGACGGCCTGGCGGTCGGTTGACATCACCCCGAGGTTGTCCACATAGACAAAGTGCTTTAATTCATCAGGGAGGTGGTCACTAAAAACCGCTGGCCCACCTCGATCGTGGATTAGAGTAGAAGATGATAAACTGCTCACTCTTCTCATGACCACCTCGTTGATGCGTTGAGCAAAGAACAATGACCAACTGAACCCCATACACAGTGATCCCGGCATCGGGAACACCAAGTCATTCGAGCTGAGAGTGTGGCCCTCCAGCACAGTTCCGGTGAGCCCAACATGCTTGGCCTCGATTGGAAGGAAGCAAAAGTACTTCGACAGCCATCTAGGCTGCTTGATGCGATGAAAACAATCACGGACATCTGAGAGACCTGCATAGATGCCTAGTTCCGGGTCATCACCATCATGCATGTGTGTCTCCATCTCAATCTTTGCAAAGGTCTCAGCGGTTGGCAAAGAGATGCCGGGTGGCTCTTCAAACTCTGCGTTGGCTGGTCTTGCATCTACGATCATGCGAATACGTTTCCCATCACTTTTCCAAACAAAAAACACTCCAGCATGCTGTGAAGGGGACAAAGTGAAATCAAGGTACTTGATGTCATTCAAACGCTGAATAAACTTGCGATATCTACCTGGGTTATGTCGGAGGGCAGGATCCCAATACGGCTTGATGACTTCACTGTCTTCCTTGGGGATTTCCCGTAACATACGCTCTTGCCCCTGCAGGTATCGACGGTCGGCCTCCTCCAACAGTTCCTCAGCACGAGGAGCGTCACAAAGGTCAGTTGGAAGGGACACGAGCTCGAGGTTGTAGGGCGCTAACGAGGCCGGCGTCGATGGCTCGGCATAACCATCTCTGCCTCGGAGCAGCTCACCATAGGCTGCCTCCAGTGACGGCAAATGACCATGGTCACCCAGATCATCCGCCCGTTCCACCAAAGCTTCTAGGCGGCACAAAACTTCTCGTTGGAGAGGATGAGCGGCCGAAGGTGGAGCATCGAAGTCACCCACATGCATCCAATTCAAGGAGGCAATTGCCTCCCTCAAATCATCACGAATTCGGACTCTTCGCGCAGCTCGGTGTTGGGAGCGGCGACCATAGCCCTTCAGCTTCGGCAGAGCATCTGGCCGAGGCAAAGGAAAGAGCCCACTTGCAGAGGTATGCCCCATCGGACCCATGAGCCTATCATCATCATAGTTCAATCCAGCGGTCAGGCTCACCCCGCTGGACCCCATCCGGTTCATGAGCTCGCCGCCGGAGGTTCCAGCCCTTTCCCTCGCCCACCACGGCGTTTGGGTTTTGGGGCTCCTCCGGCAGGAAGGTTGCCATCTGCTGCGGCTGCTGCTGCTTCTTCTTGAACTCCACCTGGTCGACGAAGTTCTCTCATCTTATGGCGGGCTTGATAGAGCTCGACTTCCTCCTTCCCCCGCCTTGCAGCCCATGTCTTGAGCTGGGGCATCACTAGGTCCTCGGGCCCAGTGTATCCAGTGAACAGCTTTGCGTTGCCCCAATCCGGAGCACCAGATCCACCGGCGGCATAGGCGTCGACTATGCATTGGACTCTCCTGGCAACAGTCTCAAAGCTCGCCAGGACCGGCATGTTGAGCTGGTCAAAGGTGCCCCCAAGATAGAGCACGTCCATGAGGCACCTGAGCTCATGCTTCACCCGGTCTTGATCTGAAATCGATTTCTGACGTGCCCACAGTTCCAACCATTGCTTAGGGTCACCACCAAACTTCATCATGTGCTTCAGAAGATGAAGCACCGTCGATGGGCCCTCGCAGGGCCAGTCCTCATAGTGGTAGTCTTTGCTGTCGGCAACCACCACTCGCCACTCTTTGAATCTGGCGCCCTGGTGGTCGTAGTCAACCATCAAAGTTCGAGCGTCACTGGATCCCTCTTCGTTCTCGTGAATCTCGGTTGCCTGATGGGGTGAAGGAGACGGGGAGCCGGCATCACCCCGACGAGCACGAACGAACTCTGCGGCATCCGTGGTCAAAATCAGTTCTGCCTTTGCCCAGCCCGAGGCGACCCGAATGAGTCCTGTGTGGCCTCCAAGCATCAAGTCACGACTGGGATCGACTCGGGCATAGTCCCCAATCTTGTACTGATCAATATTTTCGGTGATCAGCCAAACTTGAGACGGGTCAGCTTCAACGATAGGTCTGGTCACCCGATCATCATCCACGGAGGTATCTCCCCCGGCCACCACCCCAGCACCCATGGCTCTGCGATTCGCGGGCCCTTTGTCAGTCAGTCGGTGCAGCACCAAGGGACCCAAGAAAACATCCGTGTCCTGGACGACGCCCTTGGTGTCCACGACGTGGTCCGGTCTCCAATCAGGATCAAAACTGGCTTCCTTTGAACCCTCGCGAAAAGCCTGCTTGATGTAGGTACGAAGGAGCTGGTCATCATTGATGGGCTTTGCAAACCTGTAAGAACCACCACCTATTCTAGACCAGTATCTAAAATCTTTCCCTTTCACTTTGAATTTGGACGGTCCATCACCTCCACTGCATGACAAGTCCTCAGCATACATGTCAAGGTCGGGCGTCAGCACGTACCACTCCAGATCCGTGAGGCGCCAAAGCACTAATCGCTCATGCCATAGAACATCATCATCGTAGAAAACTGCTAGGGTCAACCCAGGAAAGAGATCGGGAAACGATGCCATGCCCTTTTCTTCTATGACTAGGGGACGACTCTACTTGCCGAACAGTTCCACAACAGCACCAAGCCCCAGCCACACTCCCGGCACCGGCCAAGCAACCGAGTCCTGCCACAATCCCAAAGTCCTGCTGCACTCCACAAAGGCAGTTGCACTGGCAATTGGCCTCAAAGCGGCCTTCAACCGCAGCGGGAGGCAAGAACCCGGGACTATCCACCTTCGGTCGAAGCCCTGCTTGGAGCGCCTGAGAAAGCAATGCCAAAGCTATGGCTTCCCACCGCATTGCGGCCTACCCCTTTCAGCTTGAGCAGCCACGGAGTGACCATTCCGTGTTCCTAACATCTTCCCGTGCACGCACTTCCATATTATACATATACATATAGTAAATTATAGTAAGCATCTCAGTAGTATCGCTGGGTCTTCAAATAAGTCAGGTTGGCTAGCCATTCTACCTCTGGCCTGTGGCCAAAACCTTCCAATGTTACCTGGAGTCTCAAAGTCATTACCGCAGAACATGGGTACAACTACATGCTTTTTATAAGGTCATATATCCCGTTTTTCGTTCGGGTACGAACGTGTACCAACG
>CAXIVM010002325.1:0-14000 GCA_964035705.1 Porites rus | reverse complement strand
TATTCATAGCAAGGTCTGTACTGTTCCAACTTCTTCACTTGAGGTCAACACAAGGAACAAAAAACATTGTGTTATTTTTTAAAACATATATTATACATACCCACTGGTATGATGTTGCCTTCATAAATTCCAGGTTTTGCTCACGACTTTGCAGGTCTTTCTTGGAGTGGCGATCACATATTATGTATGTTCTAGTCATCTGGATGAGATGGTCCCCACAAAGCGGCCTGCAAGCCCAGTATCTGGATGCGCCTCAAGGCTTAGAATGATTCTTTGCAAGGTTGCACGAGGCAAAAACATGCAAAAACGACCTCAAACCTGTCCCCCTTGGAATCCGATCTAGAAATTCACAAATCTGTCATCAAAGCAGATCAAACATCCCCGCATCTTGACCGAGACTACTTAGCATTCCACACAACAAGGCCTCTTAATTACGCACATCACAGGGCAACAAAAAGGGCAGTCGCTATAGAGTGTTTGTCCGCGTGATCGATCGCCGCGACCAGACTCCGCGCACGCCGTACGTAGCGGTCCCCGCATATAGCGGTCCCCGTATATAGCGGTCGGTTCTTGTGAAGAAAAAGAAAGAAACCACTCGTCTTGGTGAAGGCCATGGCGGCCATGATCATCCATCGAAATGGTTTCGCCTTCGAAGAAAAAAGAACAGACATGTGAAGCATCTGGCACCCGATTTCACCAGTTTTCTTACGGTATATTGATTCTAGCCCTAGAAGCACTGCCAGTGTTGCAACAGGAAGAGACGCTTTGGGCGACAGGGCCTCCACAGGACGCATTCGCGTTTCTTCGCGATCTCGTCTCGTCTCCCTCTCCTCTCATCCCGACAAACGCCTGCTCACACGGGGATCTGGATGAGGTCACACAGCTCCTGCAGCTCTCCACGGGTCGTCCACCACACGGGTCGTGCACGGGTTGTCGGGCACGAAGGTGCCGGTCGGGTGTGGGCCTGACCGATGGTTGACAGAACAAACCGGGTATCATAGTCGGGTGGTATCCTGCAGGTGGTTACCTGGCTGGTTTTGGGGTGAAGGTCCTGAAAAAATAAACCAATTAATTGGTTGGATGGGGCTCCCCGTGCTGGCACATGTTCTCAACATTTAGCACTCAAGAAACTGGCCGAGGGACATGTGCAGGGCCAGAACGAAAAAAACATGAAACAACTATACAAAAGGACCGGCTCAATGCCTCTGCAAGGGAGAACGAATTACAGTGGTCTTTTCTGGACCTTGCAACATGCTGGCACTGCCATCCCAACGTGCTCCAAGGAGCCAGTCTTGCATGTTCAACTCTCAGGCGGGGTCTGGTCACGTCCTCTTCTTTCCTCGACTACACCGTTACCAGTCCAGAAGGATGAACACAACAGCGGAAGACGGTTTCAATTGGTTGAAACGGTTTCCCGCCATGAACACAACGTCCATTTGCACTGTACATCGACATGCATAACTGAACCCCATGCGATACCCAAACTGGATCCATGTATGGACTTTTATGGGAATAGTCTACGTGTTCAACATGTTTCAACATTGACCCCTGAACCCCGTGCATGTTTTCAATATGTGTTCAATATTGACCCCTGAACCATCCTGAACCCGCATGAACGTTCCACATGTCGGTCCTGCATCACCAAGATGGCAGCCAAACTGGCGTGTGCCTGGAAAGGAAGACGGACGCGTGGTCCAAAGATCCGGACGATCTTGCGGAACCTCCGGGACGCCACCAATGAGTTGGTGGCCGTCGACTGAAAACAACTCAAGGCGTCCGGCCGGGTGCATGTGGAAAACAAACTTACATATCTTACAATTCGTATCGGATCAGTCAAACAAACCTGAAAGCGGCCATCTGTGTCGATGCCTCCATCCACCAAACAGCGGTCTCAAGACAAAAGAATCCATGCATCTAACTGGCGGGAGGAAGCCTCATATAACTCTGATATATTGTGCATGGCCGCGGCGCTGTAACAGAGACCACAACTGGATGCACAAAAATTAGCACCAGAAAAATGCTTTAAAAAACCTTTAGATCCAATTGGATGGCACGCTCACCACAGGAACTCCTTTTTTCACTCTCATCTATGGGCCCTCCTGCCCGGTGAAGCCATGGGAAGTCACAAAACCCTTCCATCAAGCAACACATCAGTAGGTTGTGAAAAAAGATATACCTCAAGTAGCATTAAATAGGTCAAGTGGTGTTAGTCTATAGTAGTAGTTGTTTCGGTCCTGTGGGAATTGGGATGTGCTTTGTCTTTAAATGCTTTCGTGGGGCTGGGTTGTGTGGGCAATACGACGGTTTTTCTTTTAAAATGATTTCGTGGGGCGGCCCGGGCAACCGGGTGCTGCTATTCCCTGTAAATGCTTTCGTGGCGCCGGGTCCTGTGGGAATTGGGGCGCATCCGGGGCGGCGCTATTCCCTGCAAATGCTTTCGTGGGGCCGGGTCCTGTGGGGACGGGGGCGCCGCTTTGCCTTTAAATGCTTTCGTGGGGCTGGGTCCTGTGGGCAAGCCGACAGCTTTTCCTTTTCAAATGCTTTTGTGGGGCTGGCCATTGGAAACGGGGGCGCTGCTTTTCCTGCGAGCGCTTTCGCGAGCCGGGTCCTGTGGGAATTGGGACGCCGGTTTGCCTTTAAATGCTTTCGTGGGGCTGGTCCTGTGGGCTCATTTTTCCTTTTAAATGTTTTCGTGGGGGCCCTGTGAGAATTGGGGCTGGGTTCTTCCTTCAAATGCTTTCGTGAGGCTGGGTCCTCTGGAATTGGGCGGGCCGCTTTTCCTTTAACTGCTTTCATGGGGCTGGACCCTGCGAGCCGGCGCGCGGAACCGGGGCTCGGCCTTCCCTGTAACGGCTTTCGTGGGGCTGGGCCCTGGGGACCGGGGCGCCAAACCGGGGCACGGCTCTGGCGGCTGGGTCCTGGCAACGCTTGCGTTTCTAGCCTTTCCCTTGTGTTTTTTCTTGTGCTAGATTTCGTCAAATCTGGTGCTATTTTTTGTGCTCCCAGTTGTGCTTTTTCTGGTGCTAAATTTCGTCAAATCTGGTGCTAAATTTCGTCAAAGCTGGTGCTAAATTTCGTGAAATCTGGTGCTAAATTTCGTCAAATCTGGTGCTAAATTTCGTCAAACCTGGTGCTAAATTTTGTGCATCCAGTTGTGCTTTTTCTGGTGGTAAATTTCGTCAAATCTGGTGCTAAATTTTGTCAAATCTGGTGCTATTTTTTGTGCTTCCAGTTGTGCTTTTTCTGGTGCTAAATTTCGTCAAATCTGGTGTTTAATTTCGTCAAATCTGGTGCTAAATTTCGTCAAATCTGGTGCTGTTTTTGGTGTTTCCAGTTGTGCTTTTTCTGGTGCTAAATTTCGTCAAATCTGGTGCTAAATTTCGTCAAAGCTGGTGCTAAATTTTGTGCATCCAGTTGTGCTTTTTCTGGTGGTAAATTTCGTCAAATCTGGTGCTAAATTTTGTCAAATCTGGTGCTTTTTTGTGCTTCCAGTTGTGCTTTTTCTGGTGCTAAATTTCGTCAAATCTGGTGCTAAATTTCGCGCGTCCAGAATGAACCTGCGAGCCAAAAGCAGATCGCTCGGAGCACTTGGCCTCAGCAGCGTTTGACTTTGTCGTGGCCGCCTGTGCAGTTTCTGGCGCTTTCCTGGTGCTTTTTCCGGTGCTAAATTTCGTCAAATCTGGTGCTCTTTTTTGTGTTTCCAATTGTGCTTTTTCTGGTACTAAATTTCGTCAAATCTGGTGCCTGTTTTTGTGCTTCCAATTGTGCTTTTTCTGGTGCTAAATGTCGTCAAATCTGGTGGCCCATTTCGTCGGCCAAGCAGCTGTTAGGGTTTAGGGCTTAGGGTTTATAGGGTTTTGTGAAGATTTGGTTTCGTCTTGGCCTCTGTCTAACCTGCAAGCAACAGGAGGTTGGAATCGTGACCTCCACTTCTGTTCCGCGGCCGGTCTTTTCGAACCGTTGCTTCTAGTGATTGGTGTGCTAGATTGTCACATGAAAATATTTCACTTATATAGATATGTCAAATCCAGCAATGAACATGTAGACTGTGGCGGCTGGGGCTGGTGTTGGTCTGGTGCTGCGGCTGGCTGGGGCTGGCTGGGGCTGGGGCTGGGTGCTGGGTTGTTGGCGCTGGTGCTGGTGGTGCTGGTGGTGGTGCTGGTGGCGCTGCTGCTGCTGCTGCTGCTGCTGGTGGCGGCTGCTGGGGCTGGTGGTGGTGGCCGCTGCTGGGGCTGCTGTTTGGTGCTGGGGGTGCTGGTGGTGGTGGTGGTGGTGGTGATGGCTGCTGTGGTGCTGGTGCTGGTGTGGTGCTGGTGCTGGTGGTGGTGGAGAGGGCAGAGGAGGGAAGGAGAACAGAGGAGAGGAGAGGAGGAGAGGAGGAGAGGAGAGGAGAGGAAAGGAGAAGAGAGTGGAGGGGAAGAAGGGGAAGAAAGGGCAGGAGGGGCAGGAGAGGAGTGGAGGGGTTAGCATATTCAAAATCCATTTGGAGAGGCCCCAGGTAACGATGAATTATCTAGGATTTCCTGGTGCTAATTTTCGCTGGTTGTCTTAATAAAGAAACCTTTTTGCAGAGTTACAGGGGGGTGGCCGGACTCAACTGATATACTTTTCACATGTGTTTCGTGCTTTTTTCGGCTCCGAAACCCAGTCTCCGAACTTCGTCCCGAGTCTGTGCATGGAGACGAGTCTTCGTCCAATCCCGCACCGCAGTGGTCCAAAACGCCGATCTCGCACCGGGGTGTCCAAACCACCTCAGCGCACTCAGGGGCCACCCGAAGAATCCGGGCCCGTTCCGCCACACATAGGGGGGCTTTGGAGAGCCCTGAATCGTCCCCCCTGCGTGCAAAACGGTGGGTGGAGAAGCTCCGACCCCCGGCCGAACACGCAACAGCCCGAGCACCGATTCTGAGGGCCACCGAGCGAAAGAGACCCGAGACCCGGCACCGCGCGCCACCGAGTTCCGTTGCGCCTTCGGACCTTTGACCACGGCCACAGGGTTGCTGTGATCTGGTCGAGTCTGGCAAGGCGGTCGTGGTGCGTGGGTGGGAGGGGAAGGCGGAGGAAGGTGTGGCACTCCTTCACAGCTGGAAAAGCCAACACCGGACCTCAACTCAAGTCAGAACAAAAGGAACCAAACAAACCGTTTCCTCGCGCCGCACTCGTGGACACCTGCAACTTCGGAGCCAGCCCCTCTTTCTGTGAACATGTGGACGGCTTCCTTCAGCACACACATGGTAGTTGATAGGAAATGAGGCTCTCAGTGGCATAGGCCTTATGTCAACCTTTCGAAAT
This sequence comes from Porites rus, assembly GCA_964035705.1. Taxonomy (NCBI): domain Eukaryota; kingdom Metazoa; phylum Cnidaria; class Anthozoa; order Scleractinia; family Poritidae; genus Porites; species Porites rus. The sequence continues at coordinate 8,708 of CAXIVM010002325.1, read as the reverse complement.
GACAGCACACATGCACTAAATCAAGAAACCCATCTTTGCCACATCGAAATTCGACCTTTCGATCGACTTCTTGGACCACCTGAGTGAAGGTCCGCGCGATCGAGATGTAACTCCTGAGTGAAGAAGAACTCCTTTTCAGGTCATGATGAAACACCCAAACTACAACAGGTCTGATAGATCCCCGTGGACATACACATGTAGCTTGCAGCTTGCTGTTCAATATGCTTTTACAAGGACTTTCTAGCCGTTTTGTCATCGATTTCGCAGCGACTTCTCAGCGGCCCAGTTAGCACTATAGTTAGCAGCTAGAAAGCAACACAGCAGAATCTACAGGTTTCTTAGCGTTGTTTGGGTTGAACATCTACGATCGACATGTTCAACATCTTTCTGAGAACGCTAGGAAAAGCGAAAAGCATCGCAAAATACAAACTAAAAATCCACACAACTCGTCGATCTAGTGACGCGATCAAAAGGCCCAGCCCGAACCTGAAACCCGATTTGGAAAGGCCTGGAAGGCAATTTGTATGTCGCCCCCTGCCATCTGCTTCAATTGATGAAGTCGGCCTCAGGTCTTTTTTCTTCCCAAATGAACTCTCCAAACGGGGAACTTCAAGCATCTGTGGCCAAAGGCCAAACCAAAAGGAACTATAGTAAGTCCCAAGAAGCCAACAAGTCATGGACCGGCGCATTCTTTTGGTCCACAAATCCCGGGAAACGCTTATGCCAGAAAACACAACAAAGCACGATCAGCAACTAGCAGCGAAACTTCACAGAACTTTGGTGGATTCGTTAGGGTCCGAGTAGTGGGGCAATGGATGGCAATGGGCACTCTTAGCAGCTTCAAGAAACTCAAGTGAAAAACAAACACATGGCAACCAGCCACGTCATTTGGCTTTGCAAGTCTGAGTTACTCATAATACTGTTTGTATATCTGTTATAGAAATTTGAAACAAATAAACATCCCAGATGGATCGACCCTATAACCATATATATATATATATCCTCTAAAGACGATGTGGTCTCAAAGTATTCAACTTCATCAGTTTGAGTCGCTATGATCAAGGAGGTCAATGCCTGGTCCCTCGCTGATGTGTCGGGTTCCTTGGGCGCAGTACGAAAAGAGCCCAGTCCGCACTCTTAGCACTTCGACATTGACACCATCATAGGCATTTGAGAGATTCAGTCTGGGCAACTTAGGGGCTGTTGGAGAAATGCAATTGAAAGTTCAAAGCAGACTGAGATTCAACGATTTTTCACTATTCTGCAGGAAGAAACTGACTCAACCATGCCAACTGTGATGACGACTACAGTCAGCTGAAATTCCATAAGCAGTACCATGTAGCCAACAAACGCCACTCTCCTTTGCTTTTCCCAACATTAAAAAAAGAAACAAAGATCGGCCGTGTGCAAAAGTCCGCTGCAGCACAACCTGAAAAGGTGGCACAACTGCTTCCATGTGAAATCGCTGTGACCTTCAAGAGCCTGTGACACAACCCCTGCAAAAATCCCACTGAGTTTCTCGTCTGGCACCTGAAACATCTTGAAACATGGTTTCTGCTTTGAGATCGAACACAAACAGAGTGAGATCTGACTCCACTGGAATGGGTCAGAAGGTTGCACAGTACATAAGTGACAATCTCTTGGTGGGTTGCATCAAACTCTTGATCACTTATCAAGCTTTATCATTAATATTATTGTTTAATCCAGCTCTTGATTTAAAGTGATAAGCTTTATCAAACTCGAACGATGGGTTGACAATGGACATATATGGACATGTTGCCACACTGGATCTTTGCAGCAGGTGGCTAAATAGGAGCTGCCACTGGAGTGGCGCCATATCTGAAAGAACCCAGCGCCAAACGGAGTTTCTCCAGACTCGATCGACACCAGGGCGCGGAGCCCGAAAGCTGGACAGTGAAAGCTGCAACGATGGACATCTCCGAGTGTTGCTGTGTTTGTTTACTCCATTCTACTCCCCACTAGACCCTACAAAATCTACAACATCTCGAGTCCACTTCTGCAGCTCCCTCCATGCAAAAAAGACAAGACATCCAGTCACTGGGCTCGGAACCTCCCTCCAACTGAGACACTAAATCCTTTGGCACCTGAGGCCGGTCCGTTTTTCGCGCGCAGAACTTTCTCGGATGGTTCCATTGAAGTAAGTGACAGTGACAGGAATCATATTCTTTAGCCGTGGACTTGAGAGAACTCAGGCGATGAGGCACCTACACCAGTCATTGTCATACATGAACACCTGAAGCAAACTGCCCAGAAGCTTTGGCATTTGCAAAAGAACTCCAAACTAAAGCATGCATGGAACGGATCATTCTTCATCCTTAACCAGACTAATGTGTGCAAATAAATACATGTTACATATTGTTGCATGCACTAACCGCTAGGACCTTCAACGTGACCTCTTTCGAGTCTCTAAGTGATCTCTTCAGAGACTAGGTGATCTCATCCTGAGATCTCAAGTTTGGTCACTTTGAAGGTCCTGGGCAAATGCCTCCCAGCAAGCTTTCGAAAGCAGCTGTGAGACTCCTTGACCTTTCCCTCCAAAAATTAACAACAAAGGCGGAGAGATTGAGCCGAAGGCAAGGGGTTTTACATGGCTTTCGCCTGCAAACCTAAGAAATGCCGCAAGACATGACATGCTGACATGCTGCATCAAAGCTGCCCCCACCCTCTGCGCCAGTCCATCTGAGTCCCCCTAGCTTCCACTTCATGTGTGCCCTCCTCCTCCTGACGACGAATCCATAATCATCTTGTTATCATCTTCTCAGGCTTGCCTGACTGAACTCTGGCAATCACAACCCCTTTTCGCATCTTTTTCCTTAAATCACTTGGATCAGACTCCATCGCCCAAGGACCAGCATTGGGGAACTCTAAGCAGCACTTCCAACGACCTGCCACCCACGCTCCGAATGACGCTCTAACCCTACGCAGAACCCGCATCCTGAGGCGGCTGTGGCGGCCATTCGCCCATGCTGGCCTGGAGTGTTTGCTGAAAGGGTCATGTTGGCATCCAGATCTCCCGTGGAGGGCAGGGTGTCTCTGCAAGGTTTGGAATTTGGAAGGAGTTCTTCCATACTACAAGCGAATCATGGGTCCCATGATATTTGTTCTAAACACCTGGTCCCCTCCCATTCTTGAAACGCCGAAGATGGTGGAATAGCGATTCTGTCACCGACCATTCAACAAGCTCTGGAGGTCCTCCGCCCCGCCCAGAGGCGGTCCTCCCCCTGTCAAGTCGGACCTGGTGGGACTGCCGCGAATTCAGGTTCGATCGATCCAGTCTCTCCAAAGGTTCCTCCGGTCAAAGGCTGGGATCATGTCATGACATGCACCATGACATGCAGCATGTCATGCAGCATCGTGCCCCAGTCTCTGCATCTTGGCCAGCCCTGTGTCCAAAAAACGGCCGCCTGGTCGCCACCTGAGCGAGGCCGGTCACTCAGCATGGCAGGTCACTCAGCATCCAGCCCGAGGGTGGCATCTGGGAGTTCTCCAACGAAGGTCACCCAAGGTCACCCAGGATGGCTGTATGTGTGTGTTTTCATGTTCTTTCCACATACTGGATGATCTAGTATGTTTGTGTTTGTTTATCCTTTTTCACATCTGTTGAAAGAGTTGAATTCCTTCAACCAGGCCTCGAGCCGGGAGGAAAAAACCGCCGGTTTGAAAGAATCCACACGATCTCGCCCCTGAGCCCTGGACCCTGGCCCTGCATACCATAGTGGTCTTGCGACTGGTACTCCTGCGAGTACTGCTGGTACTGACCCTGCTGGTACTGCTGCTGTGAGTACTGCTGGTACTGCTGCTGCTGGTACTCCTGAGGGTACTGCTGGTGCTGCGACTGCTGCTGGTACTGCTGCGACTGCTGCGGGTACTGGCCCTGCTGCTGGTACTGCTGCTCGCCGCCGCCATTCAGGTACGCGAGCCTCAAAAAAAGCGCCCCTGTTCAACAGCCCCTCTTCTTAGTAGATGTTGGAACGACTGACTATCTAGCACCCAAACACTGGCGTCTGACTCATGAAGGAACACAGGATCTTAGAAGAAAACAACATACAGTAAACCTCAGATCAGGAACCTCAAGGAACCAATGTTCGGAGGATGTGACAAAACCGGGCTCGTGAGGATTTGGTTGTGTCTTTCCATGTCCTTGGACAAAAAAAGGATCCAATATAACTATATATATATAAAGTATATAGGATAATATAACTATAACTATATCCAATATAACTATATATATACAAAAACACCCAAAAGTCTTTGGATCCAAATATTCCTTGATATTCCTAAATCCTCAAGGAGTGATGAGCAGCCTGGGCTTCCCGAGCTCAGTGGCCTGAGGCTTGCCATCCCGATTCAGGAAGATCTGAGAGGACGCCACACGAGGACGCCACGCGGGAGACCCAGGGCCCAGATTCAACTGTTTTCAGGCTTATTGTTTCGACTTCTATGTTTTAGATGTTTGTTCTATTTGTTATTTGTTATTATCTAGTTTCTTTTTGGGGGGGTGCAATCTTGTGCCAGCCACCCTTGCAGGTATTGATGTTGATTTTTGAACAAAGTGTCTTTCTCAAGGCACCCTTTTCTATTGCAACGGCTCACGTCGTTGCTGCGCTTGTTGAACACTACCCCTTTGAGTTTGGAAACAAGCTGATGTTTGCCTTTGATGCTTTGATGCTATTCACGTTCACCGTGTTTGGCCAAGCTTGGGAAAAGGATGGCTAACTGAACAACCATGGCGATATGATATGCGATCCGGTGCCCAAAGGCAACGAGTGCCGCAAGCCGCCGACGCCATGCGGTTGCCCGAACCGGCCGTAATTTGGTTGGCCTTCTCAAAGGCTGCGTCCAAAAAGGTTGTGGGCATAGAGTATGTTGACCGAAAGGGTGGTGCAGTACTTGAGCATCAGTCAGTGTCATCACAAAAGCTGCGTGGTGCGAAGCAAAACGAGCCAAAAAACGAAGAGAATCCTGCGAATGATCTCGCCCTTTACATTGATGTGTTCACCACCCCACCGTGCCATTGCCATGGGAGGCTGAAGGCGTGGCGCTGTAGTCTTCCCGACGCTGCCGGATGGGCCTTTTCTTGTCAACAAGCAAGAGCTTTGGGGTTCTACACGAAAAGACACGTTGTCAAACATGGGGATTACCCAACTTGAACTGAGCGTGTTTACCCAACCCATGATTCTCACAGACTCAGTTGAAAAGCCGGTGCTGGTGGTTCGAAAAAGAAGCTCGCGAGTCACATGAGAATCAATCACATGATTCAATCTCCACCACCTGAATTCTTTGAAACCAGTTCTACCAGTTCTATCCCAGTCACCAAGGCGGCAGATTTTTCGCCGCGTGCGAGCCGGCGAACCTCTTAGACCTCTTAGACTTGCCAAGGCACCCCGAAGCTCACAGCGTCGCCCTCTTTGAAGTTCCCGAGCTGCTTTTGATGCAGAAAGATATCCTGAAGGCTGGGCGAGCGAAAACCAGTGCTGATGTATATATGTAATAGTCGTTTACGTACTGCACAGTCTGATGTGTGCATCATGCATAGTCATATATGTAGTGCATATATATATATATATAGTGAGGTGGAGGCGCCACAAAAGACTGGCCCACTCGTGTCACGACTGCGACGGTCACATGGGGTAAGCCGAAAAGGCAGGTGCGAAGCAAATCAGAGTTGAGGGTCAGCAAAAGGCAAAAACCTTGCAAAACCCCAAAAGGTCTTCCTGGTAAACCCACACTATCTACAAAACCATTGTGAGTGATTTTGAGGGTGATGCAGCAAACATCTGCAAACATAACTTAACAACCGAGACCTAATGTGTTGCTTGTTGCTTCATTGTGCTTCATTGATAACAAATGCCTATAATGACTCCTACAATGCAGTGCTTGATACTTCAGCTCGATGAAACGCAAGATTGAAAAATTGTGCCTGTTGTTGATGTTTATCCTCCTTCTATATCATGTTTCTGCACACAAACAGTTGCACAGGTTTTGCCACTTTTTCGTGCCCCTGGGAGTCCCTGCTCTGGACACTCCAAACATGTCGCTCTGAGAGTCCCTGCTCGGTCTGGATATCGACTTTGCCGCAGCTCTTGACACCTGAAAGGTCAACATGCGACAACTCCACCACCTCAGAGTCAACCTTTCCCAGACAATCCATGTATGGCATACATACATGGTTGCTTTGACCCAAACCACCCCAAAATGTAGTCAAAAATGACATACATGGAGTATCTGGGTTTGTTGAATGCTTTTGGATGTTTTGTCTGCTTGTGGATGTTTTGTTGAATGCCTGAACGTCTTTCTGCGTCTAACGCGCCGCGCGGTAGATGATTTGTTGTAACGGAATCCACGTTTCGCATGCCATGAGATTTCCCACACGACAAAGCACATTAAATAAGCGCCCTCCGCCGCAACATGATCTATATAACATTATATGCCAGGACCCACAAGGGGTGTCTTGACCTCTAAGGGGCCTTCAACTGACACCGCAAACAGGGGGTCCTGGTATGTAATATACATACATATATTTATATATATATATACATATATGTATCATCTGAATTCATTAATGTTCATCTATGTTGATTCATTATATATCTCCAAGAAAAAGGACGTCCGATGAGAGGACGCCATCTCCTATCTCGGGAAACCGGACATGATTCCGCAAGAGCGCGGGCCTGATGAAGCCGTAGCCTTTGTCCACCAAGTACTTCACGATTTGGCCCTCAAATCGTTGGTCCTCCGAAAGGAGCGCCGCGCCGCCAACCGACCGCTCCCTCTGGGCGTGGGCGTCACAGTTGACTGTGGCGGATGAGGGGATGAAGCGTGTGAGGCGTGTGGAAAGCCGTGGAGTCGGTAGTTCAACAATGAGGGTCCCAAATGCATCATCATGTCATATGGCCTTTTATATCGAGCCAAAAAAACCTTATATTTTGTAGAGGAACATTGACAGGGAATAGTTTCTTACAGCCTATAGAGGGCCTACTGTAGATGTCTGATCCCTAACCCAAGTGATCCATCAAGAGAACCAAGAGCTGCAGTTGCAGCTTCACTGTCAAAACATGTCAAAACCCGCAAGGCTTCTCTTTGCTCTCTTCCTCTCACCATTCCGTTGCACATGTGGACGTGTTGACCTGTATATACTTTAAAGCTACTCAAGTGTCTGTCAGGGTCAAGCGCAAAGCCAGCAGCCTTCCAGCCCGCATTGGCACAGGACTCCACAGCGACTTCGGCTCGAAACTCCCCACGTTTTGCTCCATCGGTCCGTAAGTCCAGGGACATGCCTGGGCGGGTCGGGAGGTGAGGAGCGTGGTGAAGGTCCTGGAGCCTGTTGGATGGGGCAATGTTGGGGCACCCTTTTTGGAATTTTCAGGTGAATTGGATTCCAAAAGAAAACCAACCAAGTGGTGAAGTCATGCTAATGTGTACGAAAATTACTGCATAAAAACTATACCAGCATAGACCCCAAACAGTTTTTCCAAACGATTCGTTTGGACCAACATTAGTCAACGGTTTCTTGGTACGCCCTACCTTCCCCCCCAAGAGCAAACTGCTTTATCAGTGATTTTTGGCGGCAATCGCTCATTGTTCGGCCACAAGAGAAGGACAAGAGGAGGACAACAGCAGGACAAGAGAAGGACAAGAGGAGGACAAGACCCGGCCACAGAGCCCGGCCACAGACTTCAGGGGCACGGCCAGTCAGTGTGGCCAGCTAAGATAGAACCCCAACAGTAAACTGTTTGGGTACATATATATATATATATAATATATACTATAGATTCAATCAACGAGCCCTGCAGAAACTTCGAGGAATGGAGATTGCATGAATGCGTATTGCCATGTCCAGAACCACCAAACGTTCAGCTTGAAGAAAGCTGGGCCCGTCCAAACCCCACGGATTGGTCATGCGCCTGCGCTCTCAAATGCTAAGATGCTTAGAAGATTTGGTGCCGACCAACATCATCAACAAGGCAAATATCAGGCAATCTCCTACTTTTAGTACCCATGATTTGGATGAAGAGGAGGATGACCCCCTCTTCAACACCCCTGGGTGCCATAGACAGACTCAATACATTGCCCACATGGTACCCACCTCATCCATCACCAACCCTAGGACTCCAGTCGTACCTTCTGAGGTTCGTCCATGGGGTGGGTTCTAGGAGGGTGTCCAGGGAGTCCTTTTTGAGGCCTAAGAAATCCCATTCGATCAGCTCAAAGGACCGTAGAGACACTCGACTCCCTTCCGCCCAAATGGTCCAAGGAGGTGTTTTCGCATCACATTTCTCACAACGTCCAGAAGTTATCCGGAATTCTGGCACCTGACCTGGCAGCTTCTGGGGGACTGGATGAAGTCATCAGTTGGTTTTGAGATGTTTTGGGGTCTGTTCTCCAATCAAGCATGCAAGCTGTGTCAAGAATGCTGCAACAGACATGTTACCTACATCTTGACAGGGATCGAGCCAGCCAAATATTTGATCATCAGAGCTGCTGGAACAACAAAATCACATGGAGCCCCACCCTTTCTTCAGCCCCGACAACCCTGCACAGATGTCAACCCAACCAAAGCAACTTCTTTGGCGCTAGCTGGACTCTTCTCCCGTGGCCTGGATATGTTATTTGATATTTTGGCTCTGCAAAGAAAGGCAAAGCTTTGGCCAGGTAGAAGCCATGTAGAACTTACGAACAGAAAGCCA
>CAXIVM010002323.1:0-12019 GCA_964035705.1 Porites rus | reverse complement strand
TCCGTGTGTTTTCACAAAACCAAGTCGCAGCGTGCGCAACTTTTTGGCCGAGGAGTCTGATGGTGCTCATGTTCTGCAAAGGAAGACTTTCTGTGATTTTTGCCGAAACAAACAATTTTCGCAGAGAGTCAATCTTGGAACCATTTTGATGTGTTCAGCTTTAAACTCATCCCCAAAGGATTCAGACGCAAAGCCACAATATTTGAATGTGAAGTGCACTGTTGCCATCCTCAGTGCACCAGTGATTGGGCAGAACGACATCTGACAATGTCCCGTGGCTTTCTTTACAGACAACAACGGGGCTCGTAACACCTTGGTCTCTTGCTCGACATCGAGCTTGTGTGGACTTGCATGGTTGTTGACCTAGACTTGCCGAAGGTAATCGGGTGGTCATAGCGTGTTTCAGGAAACCTAGTTTCCGGGTGTCTCATCCTTTCGACCGCGATTTACGTGTTCAAGAAGGGAGGGTGCGGAGGGCTTGCTTTACAAAGTAAAGCTGGAGCTTCAAAAAGGAGCAGGGGGGTAGGTCCGCGTATGAGCCATGGTTGATTATGAGGATGTGGAAAATCTGTTGTCTGAAGATGAGGACGATAGAGGATTTGAAGATTTGCCAGAATTGATTCCACTTTTGCCTGAAGACAGTTTTTCATTTGCAGAGGATGTTTCTCGTCTTCATGAATTTCTGCCAGGTGACTCTCTCGGATTTTCAGGACCGTTTCCTCAGGAACCATGGCTTGAGCTTGGAGAACCTGATGCAGAAGCTGCGTCTGGGTCAGGCCCAGATTTTGATGCAGGAGCGAGCAACTCAGGGACAAATGAGATTGAAGTTGACAAATATGACTGGAACCTAACTGTTACTTCGTTTTACGAGCAGTACAAACACGTGGACCCCTCCTTGAAATTGCCTTGGGAGAATTCCTCAATGCAAGGGCTATTTGTCGAAAGCTCGGCGCTCAGTTTTCCAAAGATCCACGGAGTAGCTTTTGAGACACCTGAGATTGCAGAGCAGCTGGACCCGATACAGAGTCTTGGAGGTGAAATAGGTGAATGCATTGATGCTGCATACCTCCATGCTGTAAGTGATCTAAGAGATTTAGACTACATTGAACAGAAGAAGTTGCAAACAGATTTGGCGTGCTCAAAATGGATGGACATCATTGCAATTGACTGGGAGGCTTCTTCCGTAGGAACTCAAGTCTGTCAGGACCTTCGCAGTGATCCGTCAGGTAGAGACGCTGAGGAGACCCTCAAGGCATCGTTTGGCACCAAGAGCCACTCAACCCTTTTGAAGAGAGCAAGTGTTCTGAAGCGGTACATTGTTTGGCACAGATCTTTCTATGGAACTGCTGTTGATGGTGTGAATGTATTCCCTTTGCGTGAACCTGACGTCTGGGACTTCTTCAAGTTCTTGAAGGAATCCAGATTGGCTGGAGGCAAGGGCTTTACTGCGCCTGCTACTTTCCTTGAGACTGTGAGGTTCTGCAAGTTCACGATTGATCTGGCAGGTGCCTCGGAGGTCCTCGAATCGAAACGGTTATTGGGTCTAGCAGCATTAGAAAAGCGAGAGAAGGGCCCGTTGAAACAAGCTCCTGCTATGGAAGTCGAACACATACACCGTTTGCGTGCAGTGTTGCAGAGTGGAGCGAGCATATACGACAGGATTGGAGCCGGGTGCATGCTCATTTGCGTGTACGGCAGGGCTCGTTGGAGCGATGTGAGGTACATTGACCATGTGGAGGTTGAGTCAAGGCGCAATGGATGCTTGGTTCTTTACACACGCGAGCACAAGACTTCCAGTATAGGAGATCGCTTGGATCAGTTCCTGCCTGTGGTGGTTCCCTGGGATGGGATTACAAATGACAATTGGATTGAGACTTTTCTGACCCTCTATGCTCAGGCTGGATTGGACATACAAAAAGTCCCTTTGGGTCCTTTACTGCCGGCCCCCAAAATTGGGGGTGGTTTTTGTGCTCGTCCTCTCACGACTCCCGAGATGTCGAAGTGGCTGAGGCAGTTGTTGAAAGGTACAAGCAACTCTGACACTTTCAGGGCTCACTCCATGAAGGCCACCGTGCTTGGGTGGTGCGCTCGTGCTGGGCTCGACAAAGAGGTCAGAGCTGTGCTGGGCCATCACTGTGGAGCGGTGACAGGGTCCGATGTTGTTTATTCCCGATCACTGCAGGTCAGGCCCATCCGAAAGCTTCAGATGCTGCTGCGCCTGATTCGAATTGGAATGGGCTTTGAGGAGATTGCGGATCAAGGACAGGTGGCTTCGGTGACACCGGCTCCTAGGACGCCGGGACCCCAGGTTGGGGTGCATGGAGTGCAAGCGACTACACCTGTACTCCCTCCTAGAATGCAAACCACTGATCCAGTTGACCAAGCTCTGGAGTCCTGCAACATGCAAGAGGATGCAATCAGCGCAAAAGAGGAGCTGGAGAACGCCACTGGTTTGATCGAAGCTGCCGAGGAACTCACATTACTTTCAAGTGACTTGGTAGGAAGAGGCTTGATCGAAATTGATAGCTCGACTGGAAGCGATAGCAGCAGTGATACCAGTTCTTCAAGCGTTGACGCACCTTTGCATTGTGCTGCAGGGAAAAAAGCACTTTACGAGGAATTTGTTCCTCCAGGGCTGCAGTACTACAAGCACTCCAAGAGCCAGCGAGTGCACTGTGCGTTGGCCGAAGCTTCTCAAACTAAGTGCAAACAAAAACTGAACGCAAACTACCGCGACTTAGGGCGTGTCATGAATTTTAAGTTTCCGAAATGCCTGCACTGTTTTCCAAAGGACGCCGACCGTATTCGAACTCGGGCAGATGCTGTCGCAGCCTTGGACTCAGCTCTTGAACGAGTCCGTGAGGCGAAGAAGAAACGTGGTTAGTTGCATGTTGTTCGACTGAAGCTGACTCCCCTTAAACGTCCCCTTTTTCGGAAATCGTGAAACTGCAGGAACTGTTTGATCCGTTGTTTTGGCTTGTTTGGAGTGAACCTAGCTTGCAAAGATACTGATGGAAGAGGTGTGATCTGCTCTGCCCGGGTAGGGCTCAACACGAGCACAAAGTGCTTTGTTAGATGAGGGATAAACATCCTTTGAAGGTCCGAAGTGGACGCCTGACTTCCCTAGAGGGGAGAGACTCAAAGTGAGCGAGACAAAGGAGGCGAAGTGCCTATGAAGTGCAGACAACTTGTGCTTAAGTGGCAAAGAAAGAACAATGTTTTGTGCCTAAGTGGCAATTTAGCAGAAAGCTGCTTTGACAAAGAGTCAACTACTCATGCGGAGTGCATGTTGGCTCAAAGGAGCAGAAAGAGAGCCGGACAAGACCATGAGTAAGTAATCTAATAGATTGGTTCAGGGACACTTGTGTTTCAGCTATGCACTTTAAACAAACGCCAAACGACTCTTTACACTTGCTACCATCGTGCTGTGAAATCTGCTGTGTGGAAACACGTTTACTCACTTTTCATGCTTTTACATACAATTTCTCTTTAGTTCGAAAGCGCCGGCAGCATGACGACGGTGGTCGACAGTACTGCCCATTTTGGGGCTAGACTGCTGGAAGGGGGCATTGGCCAAGGGGCCATTGACGCCATAAAAGGTGCGGGAGTTGACACACTCTCGAGGCTGGCGTTTGCGGTGGGCCAACCGAACACCCCCCTTTCGAATGATGAGGTGAGTGCCTTTTTGCAAGGTGCCTTAGGAAGACCACCTAGTTTGCTTGAGACAACAACCATCAAGAGAATAGCATTCGAAGGCCAGACTTATTTGGTGGCCAGCCTGAGACAGAATTTGGAGCAGACAGATGACAGCGTGCCCCGCAAAATCGCTTTCGCAGAGAGGAATGCACGCATGAATAGCATTAAGGCAGCGCTCATGGGCATCAACATTCAGGGTGAGTTCGAACCTGCTCACTTAGTGCTTGACAAAGCTTGTGCTTTGTATGAAAAGAACGTTGTGACATATTTGGAGCCAGCGTCCTGTGTGAGCAGGACGCATGAAGTTCAAGGTCAGAAACAGAGTCGAGAACTGAGCTTGGAGAAAGGCTCGCTTGTGTTGAAGCATCAAGAGAACTTGCACAGTCCAACCGACAGCGAGATCAAATTCAGCAATGCAATGATGCGGAGAGGCATTGCTCTACAATTTGCTCGAATCATGAGTCATTCTCAACACATGGAGTGGACTTCGTTCTTGTTTGATGCCATCCACCGAGACCCGCCGCCGGGGTACAGCAAGCCTGCGCTTGCGCAACTGATTCAATGTGATAGAGCAGCGTGGGCAAGGTTGGCCAGTTCCCTTCAAAGCATCAGGCAGGCTGAGGACGGCAGTTACCCTTTTGGGAAGGCTTTGCTTGACCTGCGAAGTGATCCTTACATTGTTTTGTATTTGGCCCCGGTCGCTCGTGTTTCGAATGCCTCCGGTGACACATGGAACAGGCGTGCAAGCCCATACAGCCAGCCACAGCATGAGAAAGGAGGGAAAGGCAAAGGAGGAAAGGGTAAGAAAGGCTTTGGTAAAGGCCCCAGAGGCTCACCAGCAATGCCAAAGGAGCTCCATGGCAAATGGCGCAAGAATTCCAGCGGCGATCCAATTTGTTTCGCATACAACACGACTGCAGGGTGCAGTGAGAAGGGCGTGAAGCCCGGAGATCGATGCCGGCGAGGCCTCCACGTTTGTGCCGAACCCAGGTGCCAGCAGGCCCACGCTCTCCATGAGCATGGGTCAAAGTGACTCAGGCAGATACACGCTCCACGGAATTGGGCCAGCATTCACGTGGGGCAGGTTTGGATGTTAGAAGTTTTTGCTGGCTCAGCAATCCTGTGCAGCATTGCAAAGCAATATGGTATGCAAAGCAGCCTGGCTGTGGACAAAGTTCAAAAGCCCGGGGCCCGATCCAGTGTCATCAAACTTGATCTGACACGTGATGTCGATAGGTCTGTTCTTGACAAGTGGCTGGACTCTGACATGTTGCTTTGGATACACCTTGCACCGGTTTGCGGCACGGCGTCCCGGGCTCGGGAGATTCGTTTGCTTCCTACAGACCCACGACCTTTGCGCAGTCGTGAACATCCTGACGGGTTGCCAGACCTCGCTGGAAGTGAGTTGCGCAGAGTTCAGATCGCCAATCAGTTGTTTGACTTTGCATGTGAATTGTTCCAGAAGGCCACCCGAAAAGGAATTTTGGTCACCATGGAAAACCCTTCGAATTCGTATTTTTGGTCTACAAGTTTCTTCATTTCACTTTGGAGGAGCGTTGAAATCTATTGTGCAGATTTTCAGGTATGCATGTACGGAGGTTCTCGGGCTAAGTGGACGCGCTTTGTCGCCAATTTTCCCTCCATCACTGAGCTGTCCATCGAGTGTGACAACAAACATGACCACGCTCCTTGGCGGTTTGCCACCGGTCCCGATGGAAAGAGAGTGTGGGCTACAAGCTTAGAAAGTCAATACCCAAGAAAGTTGTGTATTGCTGTGAGTCAGATAGTGTTGAAGGTGGCTCAGGACTTAGGTCTTCATTTGTTGCCAGAAAGCATTCAAGACATCGCTTCACATCCGCTGCTCCACCCACAACAGGCGAGCATTTCTGTCGGAGGCCAACCTTTCCGCAAAAAGATTCCACCTATGGTGCCAGAGTTTGATGCCGTGGCAACCGCCCTTGTTGCGTCAGCCTCGGATGTGCCCTTTTCCGTTCTTTCGAAGATAGATAGGCCTTTGTCTTTGACCTCGCCCAGTTTGCTGCCTCTTGAAATTCCTAGCAAAGCACGTCTTCTCCGGTTTTTCAACTCCTCCGAATCCCGATCAAGGGGGGGTAGCCAAGATTCTGAGGTGTTGGAGGTGCGCGAGGCTCATTTTCCTTTCACTGCTGTTTTTGGTCTGCCATGGACACCTGAAAATTTTCTCAAGAAAGCTTGCAAGCTGGGACATCCTGCCTTGATAGACATGGGCATTCCAGAAGATCTTGACATTGCGCTCGAGAGACACACGGTGTGGACAGATCAGCAACTCGTGAAGTATAGGATGGATTGGTGCAAACAATGGCTCAAAAGAGCAAGTGAACTGGAAGCGCAAGAAATGCTAGATCGTGCTCAAAGACCCGACCATGTTCAGAAAAACACTGCTGGCAAAAGGTTGCTTTTGACTCAAGAGATGCTGGAAAGCATCGATGCCCTAAAGTTTTTGAGGACGGGAGCAACTTTGGCAGGTGAAATTGAAAAGTGTGGAATTTTTGAGCAACAGTTCAAGCCATGTTTGATGACAGTTGAGCAGCTTGAATACGGAGCAAACAGAAGGAACCAGGCCGTTCTTGCTATGACGACTTCATCTGGGGATGCTGACCTGGATCAACGCGTGCTGTCAGAGACTCAAGAGGAGCTTGCAAAGGGCTGGGCCAGAGGCCCATATAAACTCCATGAACTGCCAGCAGGTGCTGTGATCTCGAGAAGGTTTCCCCTCGCTCAGTCGAACAAGACAAGAATGATCGACGACTTCTCCATCAGTGGGGTCAACGACTCCTGTGTGACGCATTGCAAAATCGATCTCCACATGATCGACACCCTGGGCGCAACAGTCCGGAAGTACTTTCGCAGCTGCAAGAACAGGGGTCGTGACAGTACATTGGTTGGCAAGACATTCGACCTCAAAAGTGCTTATCGGCAGGTCCCCATACACGCAGAACACTTGAAGTACGCCTACTTCAGCGTGTACAACCACATCAAAGGTTGTGCAGAGATCTACCAGCTGGTCACGTTGCCCTTTGGGGCTACGCACTCAGTTTACTGCTTCCTCCGCCTGGCTCGGATGCTGCATTCGTTGGCGGCAAGAGGGCTCTATCTGGTCAACACCAACTTCTATGATGATTTTGTGATGTTGTCTCGACCGGCCAGTGCAGTCTCCGCTGACCAAAGCATGGAGCTGCTCTTCCTGCTGACCGGGTGGCAGTATGCAAAAGAAGGGAAGAAGGCAACTACCTTTTCCAGCGTGTGCCAAGCGCTTGGGGTTGAGTTTGACTTCAGCAAGTCGGAACAACACCTCATGCTTGTCTCGAACACAACACAGCGAAAACAAGATCTCGTCGCAGCCATATCTGGTGCTGTGCAAAGAGGCAGTCTGACGAAGCAGGAAGCTTTGGTGCTCCGGGGCAGGCTGGGCTTCGCCGACAGCTTCATACATGGGCGGCTGGGGAAACTGACCTTGAAGAAGTTGATAGAGCATGCTTATTCGAGACGCAAGGAGCTTGAGGCGGACACAAAACTGGCTTTGCTCGCAATGAAAGCTCGCCTTGAAAGTGACCAACCCATGCATGTCAGCGACGGAGAGCTGGCGCAGTGGTATGTATACACTGATGCTGCTTACGCTTCTGACACCAAGACAGGTGGGCTGGGGGCGGTGCTTGTGGATGACCAGGCCAATGTTGTTGAATGGTTTGGCATTGCTTTGAGCTCTGATGAATGCAAACTTTTTGGCGCCAGCTCGAAAGAAACGATCATCTACGAGCTTGAACTCGCCGCAGCCGTTCTTGCATTCGCTTACTGGAGACAAAGGCTCCGACACAACCTGACCGTGTGGTTTGGCGACAACGACAGTGTTCGCTTTGCACTCATTCGAGCTTGTGGAACGGGACCATGGGCCGAAGCGCTAATACAATATCACCTTGAAATCGAAGCCGCTTGCAATACTAAGGCCTGGTTCGCAAGAGTTCCGACCGAAGCTAATATTAGCGACTTTCCTTCTAGGCAGTGTGAACACGCTTTGCTTTTGACTGAACATGACAGATCTTCACTAGCTTCCAGTCAGTTCGCTGACCTCAAGGAGTTCGTTAGGAAGTGCTTGCGATGCCACGGAAACCAAAGGGGGGAAATGACCGTGACATCCCCCGCGTGAAAAGAAAGCCCGAGCTTTGTGAGGAGTTTCTTGTGAATTCATAAATGAGACACCAAACGAGCATTGACGCACATTCTGCGGCTGCATCGGGTTGACACGGGCCACATCGGCCGTGGTTTTGCTTTCCTTCCTGTTTCAACTGGTTGCCAAGATGTTGCAGCAAACATATTTCGACTGTCAGTGGGTTTTCAATGAAACTTTCAGCCACGTTCCACTCAAGCACTGAAAGCTGGCCGCCATATGTGTCACTTTAAGCTTCACTTGGTCTTGGCTTCACCTTCTGTTTCACTTCTTCATTTACCTCCTTCTTTTCTCTAGCGATGCGAGACCTGACCTCAACGCACGCCCCGAGAGGCTGAGAGGAAAAATAGGTTCACGCATAAAGAGCGATGCACGTTCCCAAAGCGCCCTTAATGGACCCGTTCCAATGTGGATTCAGCAGGCATCATTCCTCACACGAAAATCAACCCAAAAGGAAACAATGGCGCTGCAAATGAATGTGTGGTGCAAACACGAAAGTAGGAGAGGGAAAGGCAAAACTGTTTTGCTCACGATCATCGATGTGTTGATCGGTGAAAATGTGGTGTATCAATCCGTCAACCGACACGGAAATCGGATGCACTGTGGCAATCACGCAATGGACTGTAATTTTTCACTCGAGGCTCCCGAAGTTCCACCCAGATGGCCCAAATTAATTGAACCCAGATGCTGGCCTTGTGGGTAGGCTCAGTGCAGGAGAGGTGTCATTAGAAAACATATGAATGACTGACTAACAACTCATTTGGCTTTGCAATTGTGTCACTGTTTTTCCGGCACTTGGTGATTCTGTGTTCCCAGTCGCCACTTGGGCTCAGACCCACGCTAAATTCATTGCTTTGACCAATCTCAATACATATTTCATCACCGGCTTGGAACTTCTCGAGATGATCGCGTTGAAGCTGTTGCTGACCATCATTTTGGGGAGTGCTTTTGCCCGGCGACTCGAACGAACCAAACTACAGTCGAACAATTCGCAGAGTTGCCGCGCTTGTGGGTTGGTAGATGTTGATCGTAGCCTTGCCATCTCTTGGGGAATTTTCCCACCAGTCCCCATACCTGGATTCAGTGTCAGTTATTATTGTGCGCCAAAAAAGTCGATCCCATGGGAGACGGGGGGCGACGTGGACGCCGCCTTGGAAGAAGATTGTGACTTCTCCGAGGATTTGAGTGACAGCGACAAACAGAAATGCCAAGATCAAACAAAGTCTACGACTTTGAGAGCTACTTATCTCGGTGTTCCTGCCGCCTTTTTCCGACAAATGGCCGTGTGCGGCCGATGCACCCTTTGCGCTGCATTCGGCAAGGTGCGAGCTTTGTGGAAGAAGATCAAGGCAGCGGTGCAGAAGGTCATTGGATGGCTCAAGGATGTGAAACGTAGCGTTTTCGGCTACGGCTATGCACCGGAGTTTGTTCGGGAGCAGATGCAAGAACGCTTTGACTCGTTCTTTCCTGTTGACGAATCGGCCGGTTCACTGGCAGAAACCTACGAGAGTGAGACTCAGAAAGGCTGGGAAACCGAAAAAGAAGGCTATCATGAAAAGATGGTTGAAAAGGCGTTGAGAGAGCACTTGTCTGACAAGTCTCCCGAAGAGGCAGAACATCATCTTTCCCTTCTGGAAAGACATGTTGCAGAAGCAGATCAGCAGGAAAAGGAACTGCTTCAACGTGCGAAGATAGACTTCATCTCGCAGACTCAAAGAGTCCAGCAGATGGCTGAAATGCAGATGCCAGGAATACTTCAGAGTCATGATTGCCGTGAAGCAATCCAAACAAGCACTGCAACGTTGTTGATTTCTTTGTCGGTGTCTTTCCCAAACATTGCTGCAGCTATCACGAGTGCTGTCTTACTGAACTTTGCTGGTGCACTCTATGCGTTGATTCCGGCAGTCAGCTTGTCGGCCTTGCCTAGGGGATTTGAACATTTGGGCAGTGTCGATCGGTGTTTGCAGGCCCTGGACCAGCACCGGCAGCCCTACTTGGATGGCTGCACGCATGAAGAGCCTTTCATGGCCTGCACAGCCCGAACCTATCAGCGACTTATGGAGAAGGCCTTGAGTGAAAAATGGTGGCCCTTGATGCACAATGCTGAAGGAACCTTTGGTTCGATCGACCTTGGCTACAAGTACGACGAACTCATGAACTCTCTCCGGTGCTCTTCCACTGGCAGCTGCTTGGAAAAGGGTTTGGACAAGCTCGGTGAAGCAGACATGAAATTCATTTTGGAGAATAACAGTGCCAGTGAATCAGAACGATTTACGGAGCTTCAATGTGCTTTAACAGCCAATCGGGTTGATTCGGAGGACATGGGAAAGGACAAACTGCCTGTCTTCTCGGACAAGATTTGGGCTGCTGCCCTGAAGTCACATGGTCAAATAATGTTGGATGAGCCGATGTACACTCGCTCCTGTGTCGATGTGCTGCCCTATGTGGCAGCGTATTGCGCAGCGGATCTCAAGTGCATGGATCCAGACTCCCTGGGTGGCAAGGGATTCTTTGACTCGGAGGACGTGACAGCGGCGCAGCAAGGCGCTGAACAAAAAGTTGCACCTTTGCGGCTGTTGGCAAAGAAAGATCACTTGAAGAACATTGATCATTTTGAAGAGATGTGGCAGGAGTGGGTTTCGAGGGGCGCACTTTTCATGTCTGTTTTTCAACGCCTTTCATGATTTTGTTGCACTTAACTACTATTTATCATCTTGCTCAAGGAGCCTTTTTTGCTTGTGTTGCATTTGTACTTGTACTTGTACGTGCTCTTGCTCTTTCTCTTGCTGTTGTTGTTGTTGTTGGGCTTTCTGGGCTCCTCGAAACATGACAAAGGGAACACAACTGGTGCCAGGTGGACTAACATTGGTTGCTCACACTTGGGGGAGTGCCTGCACTCTTCAGATCGGTGGTATTTTGCCTTTTTTCATTCAAGGGCCAAGCTGCTTACTTCTTGCTCATCCTTGGATGTGTCACACAGGTGAAGAAGATCCCTTTGAAAGGCATAGAGATCCAACAGGTGGCAGGTGGCAGATACCGCACATAGATGTCCAATTCAGACCAGCGCACAATGCTTAGTTGGCCAGAACCGGGCTACTTTCAAACAACTGAGATAAGTGAAGAAAGCAACATGAAGAAGAAGGAGTCTCTCACCACTTGCTGTTCAGGAGTTGGTGAGCTCCGAGTTTGATGGCTTGAAACCTGCCGAGGATGCACTTCAGTGGAGCGAGCTTTGGCTTTTGACCAATGTGAGTCATGAGGCCGGCCTTGTCTCCTCTTGGCCCGAGATCCTACAAGCGCTGAAGGGTGAAAGGAAGGTCAATTGGACCAGCACCAGGCTACACTGGGAAATCTGGCATGACCTGGCTGTTTGTATTATGTATATTTATATAAAGAGTTGGCATCAAAGGTCGACGTATTTTTCAATCTTCTGTCAGATTTATTTCCACAGCTGAATTCCCCATACGGTTCCTAAAACAGAATCACCGATTTCCTATAATCCATTTGGCATTTCTTGGGCACATCCGAGGAAAAGGTCCTCTTCGTGTCACTCCTCAGGCTTCAGATCCGAGATTCGCGTTTACAACAGCCTGAACACTTACAGGATAAACGCTCTCTGTCGCAAGTGGTGCTCAACCTGCAGGATATCTATGAAACCAAGTTCTGCTCACCTGGAGCTTTGGGTGGATTGAAGGATGAACACTTGCAAAGATTGGGTGTGAAAGACCTTACCGCCTTGGCCATTCATGATGTTGTCAAGGATTCCCTGGTGAAGGGCTTGTGGAAAAATTGGCTAGTGCTGCATGTGAAGATCCAGTGGAAGACCACTGCAAGCATCAGACTGAAGCGATTCCAAGATTTGCTCGCAAAGAGCGCATGCAGTTGTATGTGCTATGACGCCTGTGGAACTTTACAGGCTTCAGCTGTTTCCAAGTGTCAGGCCATAAACAAGACGAAATCGACACGTCCGATTCAAAAGCGGGCGCCAAAGATCCGTGCCAGTGAAGTTGTGGTGGATTTGGTCACTGAGCCTGGCAAGAAAACCTTTAAGAATGTTGATTTGCAGGTAATCAAGAAACCAATGGCTGGAGGTTGTAACCATCGACTTTCAATCTCCGG
>CAXIVM010002322.1:0-37369 GCA_964035705.1 Porites rus | reverse complement strand
TTTCCTCGTATTTTTGCAATGTCACGCTGATCTCGCGCCCCGAGAGCCCAACGTCATCAAAAATAGCAAAAAATGACAAAAACGTGGAAAAATGGACAAATCCCGCGAAATCCCATCCCTAAACCCGTATCCCGCATCCCGTCCCGAAAGACAATGATGATCCCGTGACCCTAACCCGCGTCCCCTAACCCTAACCCGCATCGCGCGCCCAAAATCCCCAAAACAGCAAAGTTAAGGCTCATCCCGCAACCCTAACCCGTATCCCGCGACCCTGACCCGCGACCAAGCCGCGGCTAACCCGCGGTCATAGGGTTAGCTTCGAGTCAAGTTTGCTTGCGGTTAGGGTCAAGGGTTAGTTGGGAAAACTACTTCTGTGACAGCCTTTTGGCCGTCGATCCCATGTATCCGGCCCAGAGTCCAGTCCGGTTCCGGAACGGCCAAAAAAAAAAAAAAAACATGGCGGCCGCTACACTTTGCCCGGTTTTTCCCTGTCAGCGCCCTTCGCTCTAAGTAAAGCACTGTCCCACTTGACTTCTACAATCCTTTCATCGTCGCAAACGCTACAACAACCCTCTAAGTCAACAGAAGATCGCGCGTGCCTGCACTTCTAGTTTTCCCAAGATCGATGGTCACTTTGTTGGCCAGCTCGCTCAAATTAAATCGACGCTTTCCTGGGCCAAGCGAGTCCCAAAAATCGGGTCAAACGAGGCTTTCTCCTTCCTGTCCTACTTGCCTCGGGCCTGCTGTCACGCAGCGGCTGACGGCAAGCCCCGAAATACGGCCTTTTGTCACCTCATGAATTATTCATGAGCCACCCAATATTTTTCGACAGGGAAACCCCGGCCCCCCAAAAGCAAGAAAATATTATAAGTCTAAAAGCAGGTCGCTTCTCGGCAACTACGTCAAGCCGGCAGGCAAGGGCAGGCCGCAAAACTCACGCTGACATAGTTCTCGACAAGAAACCTGCCTTAGACTTGCCGCCTGGATCGATCTGAACTTGATGCACAACCTTCACTACGAGCGCCCAAACAGCGCTGTTGTGCTTTACAAGGCTCAGAACATCCCTCAGTTCTTCGAGGGATGCTGTTGACTTGCGGGTTTCCGGACTTAATGATGTCCTTCCACCACCAGGCGGCGCAAACTTTGCTCCAAACACGGCCAATATTTTATTTACAATCCCGCAATCCCGCCATATTCTTGAACCTTCCCTCGGCTGATACGTCACTCAACGTCACAATACGGCGCCAGTCGCCCAGTCCCGCTCTGTTCAGTGCAAAAAAACATGGCCGACGCATCGTGCCAACCTGTTAAGACTGAATTTTGCTGATTTTTCGCCTGCTCAAGACGCCAGGACGGAGTAAACGAGCGCTGCAGGGCAAGGTGAGCTTCCGAAAAGCTTGTTTTCTAACGTTTTTGCATCATTCCCACACTTTTGCGACGTTTTTAGTTGAAATTAGGCAAGGGTTGAAATTTCCACGAAAACCCTTGAAGGGTTGGTTGGTGTTTTATCAAAACCACCCTTCTGTACCAACCCTAACATCAACCCTAGCGAAAAAGCCACGTTAGCTCAAGACCCTTGTATAATTTTGCATTTTCTGACCGGGGTCGCACGTATTTAGCATCGTTACTGCAGTGATTTCCTCGTATTTATTATTTTTTGCAAGGTCACGCTCGAGTCCAAACCCTAACCCTAACATCAACCCTGGCGAAAAAGCCACGTTAGCTCAAAACCCTTGTATAATTTTGAATTTTCTGACCGGGTCGCACGTAT
Source organism: Porites rus (assembly GCA_964035705.1). Lineage (NCBI taxonomy): Eukaryota > Metazoa > Cnidaria > Anthozoa > Scleractinia > Poritidae > Porites > Porites rus. Next base: position 35,598 of record CAXIVM010002322.1, on the reverse strand, counting down.
TTAGCATCGTTACTGCAGTGATTTCCTCGTATTTTTGCAATGTCACGCTGATCTCGCGCCCCGAGAGCCCAACGTCATCAAAAATAGCAAAAAATGACAAAAACGTGGAAAAATGGACAAATCCCGCGAAATCCCATCCCTAAACCCGTATCCCGCATCCCGTCCCGAAAGACAATGATGATCCCGTGACCCTAACCCGCGTCCCCTAACCCTAACCCGCATCGCGCGCCCAAAATCCCCAAAACAGCAAAGTTAAGGCTCATCCCGCAACCCTAACCCGTATCCCGCGACCCTGACCCGCGACCAAGCCGCGGCTAACCCGCGGTCATAGGGTTAGCTTCGAGTCAAGTTTGCTTGCGGTTAGGGTCAAGGGTTAGTTGGGAAAACTACTTCTGTGACAGCCTTTTGGCCGTCGATCCCATGTATCCGGCCCAGAGTCCAGTCCGGTTCCGGAACGGCCAAAAAAAAAAAAAAACATGGCGGCCGCTACACTTTGCCCGGTTTTTCCCTGTCAGCGCCCTTCGCTCTAAGTAAAGCACTGTCCCACTTGACTTCTACAATCCTTTCATCGTCGCAAACGCTACAACAACCCTCTAAGTCAACAGAAGATCGCGCGTGCCTGCACTTCTAGTTTTCCCAAGATCGATGGTCACTTTGTTGGCCAGCTCGCTCAAATTAAATCGACGCTTTCCTGGGCCAAGCGAGTCCCAAAAATCGGGTCAAACGAGGCTTTCTCCTTCCTGTCCTACTTGCCTCGGGCCTGCTGTCACGCAGCGGCTGACGGCAAGCCCCGAAATACGGCCTTTTGTCACCTCATGAATTATTCATGAGCCACCCAATATTTTTCGACAGGGAAACCCCGGCCCCCCAAAAGCAAGAAAATATTATAAGTCTAAAAGCAGGTCGCTTCTCGGCAACTACGTCAAGCCGGCAGGCAAGGGCAGGCCGCAAAACTCACGCTGACATAGTTCTCGACAAGAAACCTGCCTTAGACTTGCCGCCTGGATCGATCTGAACTTGATGCACAACCTTCACTACGAGCGCCCAAACAGCGCTGTTGTGCTTTACAAGGCTCAGAACATCCCTCAGTTCTTCGAGGGATGCTGTTGACTTGCGGGTTTCCGGACTTAATGATGTCCTTCCACCACCAGGCGGCGCAAACTTTGCTCCAAACACGGCCAATATTTTATTTACAATCCCGCAATCCCGCCATATTCTTGAACCTTCCCTCGGCTGATACGTCACTCAACGTCACAATACGGCGCCAGTCGCCCAGTCCCGCTCTGTTCAGTGCAAAAAAACATGGCCGACGCATCGTGCCAACCTGTTAAGACTGAATTTTGCTGATTTTTCGCCTGCTCAAGACGCCAGGACGGAGTAAACGAGCGCTGCAGGGCAAGGTGAGCTTCCGAAAAGCTTGTTTTCTAACGTTTTTTGCATCATTCCCACACTTTTGCGACGTTTTTAGTTGAAATTAGGCAAGGGTTGAAATTTCCACCGAAAACCCTTGAAGGGTTGGTTGGTGTTTTATCAAAACCACCCTTCTGTACCAACCCTAACATCAACCCTAGCGAAAAAGCCACGTTAGCTCAAGACCCTTGTATAATTTTGCATTTTCTGACCGGGTCGCACGTATTTAGCATCGTTACTGCAGTGATTTCCTCGTATTTATTATTTTTTGCAAGGTCACGCTCGAGTCCAAACCCTAACCCTAACATCAACCCTGGCGAAAAAGCCACGTTAGCTCAAAACCCTTGTATAATTTTGAATTTTCTGACCGGGTCGCACGTATTTAGCATCGTTACTGCAGTGATTTCCTCGTATTTTTGCAATGTCACGCTGATCTCGCGCCCCGAGAGCCCAACGTCATCAAAAATAGCAAAAAATGACAAAAACGTGGAAAAATGGACAAATCCCGCGAAATCCCATCCCTAAACCCGTATCCCGCATCCCGTCCCGAAAGACAATGATGATCCCGTGACCCTAACCCGCGTCCCCTAACCCTAACCCGCATCGCGCGCCCAAAATCCCCAAAACAGCAAAGTTAAGGCTCATCCCGCAACCCTAACCCGTATCCCGCGACCCTGACCCGCGACCAAGCCGCGGCTAACCCGCGGTCATAGGGTTAGCTTCGAGTCAAGTTTGCTTGCGGTTAGGGTCAAGGGTTAGTTGGGAAAACTACTTCTGTGACAGCCTTTTGGCCGTCGATCCCATGTATCCGGCCCAGAGTCCAGTCCGGTTCCGGAACGGCCAAAAAAAAAAAAAAACATGGCGGCCGCTACACTTTGCCCGGTTTTTTCCCTGTCAGCGCCCTTCGCTCTAAGTAAAGCACTGTCCCACTTGACTTCTACAATCCTTTCATCGTCGCAAACGCTACAACAACCCTCTAAGTCAACAGAAGATCGCGCGTGCCTGCACTTCTAGTTTTCCCAAGATCGATGGTCACTTTGTTGGCCAGCTCGCTCAAATTAAATCGACGCTTTCCTGGGCCAAGCGAGTCCCAAAAATCGGGTCAAACGAGGCTTTCTCCTTCCTGTCCTACTTGCCTCGGGCCTGCTGTCACGCAGCGGCTGACGGCAAGCCCCGAAATACGGCCTTTTGTCACCTCATGAATTATTCATGAGCCACCCAATATTTTTCGACAGGGAAACCCCGGCCCCCCAAAAGCAAGAAAATATTATAAGTCTAAAAGCAGGTCGCTTCTCGGCAACTACGTCAAGCCGGCAGGCAAGGGCAGGCCGCAAAACTCACGCTGACATAGTTCTCGACAAGAAACCTGCCTTAGACTTGCCGCCTGGATCGATCTGAACTTGATGCACAACCTTCACTACGAGCGCCCAAACAGCGCTGTTGTGCTTTACAAGGCTCAGAACATCCCTCAGTTCTTCGAGGGATGCTGTTGACTTGCGGGTTTCCGGACTTAATGATGTCCTTCCACCACCAGGCGGCGCAAACTTTGCTCCAAACACGGCCAATATTTTATTTACAATCCCGCAATCCCGCCATATTCTTGAACCTTCCCTCGGCTGATACGTCACTCAACGTCACAATACGGCGCCAGTCGCCCAGTCCCGCTCTGTTCAGTGCAAAAAAACATGGCCGACGCATCGTGCCAACCTGTTAAGACTGAATTTTGCTGATTTTTCGCCTGCTCAAGACGCCAGGACGGAGTAAACGAGCGCTGCAGGGCAAGGTGAGCTTCCGAAAAGCTTGTTTTCTAACGTTTTTTGCATCATTCCCACACTTTTGCGACGTTTTTAGTTGAAATTAGGCAAGGGTTGAAATTTCCACCGAAAACCCTTGAAGGGTTGGTTGGTGTTTTATCAAAACCACCCTTCTGTACCAACCCTAACATCAACCCTAGCGAAAAAGCCACGTTAGCTCAAGACCCTTGTATAATTTTGCATTTTCTGACCGGGTCGCACGTATTTAGCATCGTTACTGCAGTGATTTCCTCGTATTTATTATTTTTTGCAAGGTCACGCTCGAGTCCAAACCCTAACCCTAACATCAACCCTGGCGAAAAAGCCACGTTAGCTCAAAACCCTTGTATAATTTTGAATTTTCTGACCGGGTCGCACGTATTTAGCATCGTTACTGCAGTGATTTCCTCGTATTTTTGCAATGTCACGCTGATCTCGCGCCCCGAGAGCCCAACGTCATCAAAAATAGCAAAAAATGACAAAAACGTGGAAAAATGGACAAATCCCGCGAAATCCCATCCCTAAACCCGTATCCCGCATCCCGTCCCGAAAGACAATGATGATCCCGTGACCCTAACCCGCGTCCCCTAACCCTAACCCGCATCGCGCGCCCAAAATCCCCAAAACAGCAAAGTTAAGGCTCATCCCGCAACCCTAACCCGTATCCCGCGACCCTGACCCGCGACCAAGCCGCGGCTAACCCGCGGTCATAGGGTTAGCTTCGAGTCAAGTTTGCTTGCGGTTAGGGTCAAGGGTTAGTTGGGAAAACTACTTCTGTGACAGCCTTTTGGCCGTCGATCCCATGTATCCGGCCCAGAGTCCAGTCCGGTTCCGGAACGGCCAAAAAAAAAAAAAAACATGGCGGCCGCTACACTTTGCCCGGTTTTTCCCTGTCAGCGCCCTTCGCTCTAAGTAAAGCACTGTCCCACTTGACTTCTACAATCCTTTCATCGTCGCAAACGCTACAACAACCCTCTAAGTCAACAGAAGATCGCGCGTGCCTGCACTTCTAGTTTTCCCAAGATCGATGGTCACTTTGTTGGCCAGCTCGCTCAAATTAAATCGACGCTTTCCTGGGCCAAGCGAGTCCCAAAAATCGGGTCAAACGAGGCTTTCTCCTTCCTGTCCTACTTGCCTCGGGCCTGCTGTCACGCAGCGGCTGACGGCAAGCCCCGAAATACGGCCTTTTGTCACCTCATGAATTATTCATGAGCCACCCAATATTTTTCGACAGGGAAACCCCGGCCCCCCAAAAGCAAGAAAATATTATAAGTCTAAAAGCAGGTCGCTTCTCGGCAACTACGTCAAGCCGGCAGGCAAGGGCAGGCCGCAAAACTCACGCTGACATAGTTCTCGACAAGAAACCTGCCTTAGACTTGCCGCCTGGATCGATCTGAACTTGATGCACAACCTTCACTACGAGCGCCCAAACAGCGCTGTTGTGCTTTACAAGGCTCAGAACATCCCTCAGTTCTTCGAGGGATGCTGTTGACTTGCGGGTTTCCGGACTTAATGATGTCCTTCCACCACCAGGCGGCGCAAACTTTGCTCCAAACACGGCCAATATTTTATTTACAATCCCGCAATCCCGCCATATTCTTGAACCTTCCCTCGGCTGATACGTCACTCAACGTCACAATACGGCGCCAGTCGCCCAGTCCCGCTCTGTTCAGTGCAAAAAAACATGGCCGACGCATCGTGCCAACCTGTTAAGACTGAATTTTGCTGATTTTTCGCCTGCTCAAGACGCCAGGACGGAGTAAACGAGCGCTGCAGGGCAAGGTGAGCTTCCGAAAAGCTTGTTTTCTAACGTTTTTTGCATCATTCCCACACTTTTGCGACGTTTTTAGTTGAAATTAGGCAAGGGTTGAAATTTCCACCGAAAACCCTTGAAGGGTTGGTTGGTGTTTTATCAAAACCACCCTTCTGTACCAACCCTAACATCAACCCTAGCGAAAAAGCCACGTTAGCTCAAGACCCTTGTATAATTTTGCATTTTCTGACCGGGTCGCACGTATTTAGCATCGTTACTGCAGTGATTTCCTCGTATTTATTATTTTTTGCAAGGTCACGCTCGAGTCCAAACCCTAACCCTAACATCAACCCTGGCGAAAAAGCCACGTTAGCTCAAAACCCTTGTATAATTTTGAATTTTCTGACCGGGTCGCACGTATTTAGCATCGTTACTGCAGTGATTTCCTCGTATTTTTGCAATGTCACGCTGATCTCGCGCCCCGAGAGCCCAACGTCATCAAAAATAGCAAAAAATGACAAAAACGTGGAAAAATGGACAAATCCCGCGAAATCCCATCCCTAAACCCGTATCCCGCATCCCGTCCCGAAAGACAATGATGATCCCGTGACCCTAACCCGCGTCCCCTAACCCTAACCCGCATCGCGCGCCCAAAATCCCCAAAACAGCAAAGTTAAGGCTCATCCCGCAACCCTAACCCGTATCCCGCGACCCTGACCCGCGACCAAGCCGCGGCTAACCCGCGGTCATAGGGTTAGCTTCGAGTCAAGTTTGCTTGCGGTTAGGGTCAAGGGTTAGTTGGGAAAACTACTTCTGTGACAGCCTTTTGGCCGTCGATCCCATGTATCCGGCCCAGAGTCCAGTCCGGTTCCGGAACGGCCAAAAAAAAAAAAAAACATGGCGGCCGCTACACTTTGCCCGGTTTTTCCCTGTCAGCGCCCTTCGCTCTAAGTAAAGCACTGTCCCACTTGACTTCTACAATCCTTTCATCGTCGCAAACGCTACAACAACCCTCTAAGTCAACAGAAGATCGCGCGTGCCTGCACTTCTAGTTTTCCCAAGATCGATGGTCACTTTGTTGGCCAGCTCGCTCAAATTAAATCGACGCTTTCCTGGGCCAAGCGAGTCCCAAAAATCGGGTCAAACGAGGCTTTCTCCTTCCTGTCCTACTTGCCTCGGGCCTGCTGTCACGCAGCGGCTGACGGCAAGCCCCGAAATACGGCCTTTTGTCACCTCATGAATTATTCATGAGCCACCCAATATTTTTCGACAGGGAAACCCCGGCCCCCCAAAAGCAAGAAAATATTATAAGTCTAAAAGCAGGTCGCTTCTCGGCAACTACGTCAAGCCGGCAGGCAAGGGCAGGCCGCAAAACTCACGCTGACATAGTTCTCGACAAGAAACCTGCCTTAGACTTGCCGCCTGGATCGATCTGAACTTGATGCACAACCTTCACTACGAGCGCCCAAACAGCGCTGTTGTGCTTTACAAGGCTCAGAACATCCCTCAGTTCTTCGAGGGATGCTGTTGACTTGCGGGTTTCCGGACTTAATGATGTCCTTCCACCACCAGGCGGCGCAAACTTTGCTCCAAACACGGCCAATATTTTATTTACAATCCCGCAATCCCGCCATATTCTTGAACCTTCCCTCGGCTGATACGTCACTCAACGTCACAATACGGCGCCAGTCGCCCAGTCCCGCTCTGTTCAGTGCAAAAAAACATGGCCGACGCATCGTGCCAACCTGTTAAGACTGAATTTTGCTGATTTTTCGCCTGCTCAAGACGCCAGGACGGAGTAAACGAGCGCTGCAGGGCAAGGTGAGCTTCCGAAAAGCTTGTTTTCTAACGTTTTTTGCATCATTCCCACACTTTTGCGACGTTTTTAGTTGAAATTAGGCAAGGGTTGAAATTTCCACCGAAAACCCTTGAAGGGTTGGTTGGTGTTTTATCAAAACCACCCTTCTGTACCAACCCTAACATCAACCCTAGCGAAAAAGCCACGTTAGCTCAAGACCCTTGTATAATTTTGCATTTTCTGACCGGGTCGCACGTATTTAGCATCGTTACTGCAGTGATTTCCTCGTATTTATTATTTTTTGCAAGGTCACGCTCGAGTCCAAACCCTAACCCTAACATCAACCCTGGCGAAAAAGCCACGTTAGCTCAAAACCCTTGTATAATTTTGAATTTTCTGACCGGGTCGCACGTATTTAGCATCGTTACTGCAGTGATTTCCTCGTATTTTTGCAATGTCACGCTGATCTCGCGCCCCGAGAGCCCAACGTCATCAAAAATAGCAAAAAATGACAAAAACGTGGAAAAATGGACAAATCCCGCGAAATCCCATCCCTAAACCCGTATCCCGCATCCCGTCCCGAAAGACAATGATGATCCCGTGACCCTAACCCGCGTCCCCTAACCCTAACCCGCATCGCGCGCCCAAAATCCCCAAAACAGCAAAGTTAAGGCTCATCCCGCAACCCTAACCCGTATCCCGCGACCCTGACCCGCGACCAAGCCGCGGCTAACCCGCGGTCATAGGGTTAGCTTCGAGTCAAGTTTGCTTGCGGTTAGGGTCAAGGGTTAGTTGGGAAAACTACTTCTGTGACAGCCTTTTGGCCGTCGATCCCATGTATCCGGCCCAGAGTCCAGTCCGGTTCCGGAACGGCCAAAAAAAAAAAAAAACATGGCGGCCGCTACACTTTGCCCGGTTTTTCCCTGTCAGCGCCCTTCGCTCTAAGTAAAGCACTGTCCCACTTGACTTCTACAATCCTTTCATCGTCGCAAACGCTACAACAACCCTCTAAGTCAACAGAAGATCGCGCGTGCCTGCACTTCTAGTTTTCCCAAGATCGATGGTCACTTTGTTGGCCAGCTCGCTCAAATTAAATCGACGCTTTCCTGGGCCAAGCGAGTCCCAAAAATCGGGTCAAACGAGGCTTTCTCCTTCCTGTCCTACTTGCCTCGGGCCTGCTGTCACGCAGCGGCTGACGGCAAGCCCCGAAATACGGCCTTTTGTCACCTCATGAATTATTCATGAGCCACCCAATATTTTTCGACAGGGAAACCCCGGCCCCCCAAAAGCAAGAAAATATTATAAGTCTAAAAGCAGGTCGCTTCTCGGCAACTACGTCAAGCCGGCAGGCAAGGGCAGGCCGCAAAACTCACGCTGACATAGTTCTCGACAAGAAACCTGCCTTAGACTTGCCGCCTGGATCGATCTGAACTTGATGCACAACCTTCACTACGAGCGCCCAAACAGCGCTGTTGTGCTTTACAAGGCTCAGAACATCCCTCAGTTCTTCGAGGGATGCTGTTGACTTGCGGGTTTCCGGACTTAATGATGTCCTTCCACCACCAGGCGGCGCAAACTTTGCTCCAAACACGGCCAATATTTTATTTACAATCCCGCAATCCCGCCATATTCTTGAACCTTCCCTCGGCTGATACGTCACTCAACGTCACAATACGGCGCCAGTCGCCCAGTCCCGCTCTGTTCAGTGCAAAAAAACATGGCCGACGCATCGTGCCAACCTGTTAAGACTGAATTTTGCTGATTTTTCGCCTGCTCAAGACGCCAGGACGGAGTAAACGAGCGCTGCAGGGCAAGGTGAGCTTCCGAAAAGCTTGTTTTCTAACGTTTTTTGCATCATTCCCACACTTTTGCGACGTTTTTAGTTGAAATTAGGCAAGGGTTGAAATTTCCACCGAAAACCCTTGAAGGGTTGGTTGGTGTTTTATCAAAACCACCCTTCTGTACCAACCCTAACATCAACCCTAGCGAAAAAGCCACGTTAGCTCAAGACCCTTGTATAATTTTGCATTTTCTGACCGGGTCGCACGTATTTAGCATCGTTACTGCAGTGATTTCCTCGTATTTATTATTTTTTGCAAGGTCACGCTCGAGTCCAAACCCTAACCCTAACATCAACCCTGGCGAAAAAGCCACGTTAGCTCAAAACCCTTGTATAATTTTGAATTTTCTGACCGGGTCGCACGTATTTAGCATCGTTACTGCAGTGATTTCCTCGTATTTTTGCAATGTCACGCTGATCTCGCGCCCCGAGAGCCCAACGTCATCAAAAATAGCAAAAAATGACAAAAACGTGGAAAAATGGACAAATCCCGCGAAATCCCATCCCTAAACCCGTATCCCGCATCCCGTCCCGAAAGACAATGATGATCCCGTGACCCTAACCCGCGTCCCCTAACCCTAACCCGCATCGCGCGCCCAAAATCCCCAAAACAGCAAAGTTAAGGCTCATCCCGCAACCCTAACCCGTATCCCGCGACCCTGACCCGCGACCAAGCCGCGGCTAACCCGCGGTCATAGGGTTAGCTTCGAGTCAAGTTTGCTTGCGGTTAGGGTCAAGGGTTAGTTGGGAAAACTACTTCTGTGACAGCCTTTTGGCCGTCGATCCCATGTATCCGGCCCAGAGTCCAGTCCGGTTCCGGAACGGCCAAAAAAAAAAAAAAACATGGCGGCCGCTACACTTTGCCCGGTTTTTCCCTGTCAGCGCCCTTCGCTCTAAGTAAAGCACTGTCCCACTTGACTTCTACAATCCTTTCATCGTCGCAAACGCTACAACAACCCTCTAAGTCAACAGAAGATCGCGCGTGCCTGCACTTCTAGTTTTCCCAAGATCGATGGTCACTTTGTTGGCCAGCTCGCTCAAATTAAATCGACGCTTTCCTGGGCCAAGCGAGTCCCAAAAATCGGGTCAAACGAGGCTTTCTCCTTCCTGTCCTACTTGCCTCGGGCCTGCTGTCACGCAGCGGCTGACGGCAAGCCCCGAAATACGGCCTTTTGTCACCTCATGAATTATTCATGAGCCACCCAATATTTTTCGACAGGGAAACCCCGGCCCCCCAAAAGCAAGAAAATATTATAAGTCTAAAAGCAGGTCGCTTCTCGGCAACTACGTCAAGCCGGCAGGCAAGGGCAGGCCGCAAAACTCACGCTGACATAGTTCTCGACAAGAAACCTGCCTTAGACTTGCCGCCTGGATCGATCTGAACTTGATGCACAACCTTCACTACGAGCGCCCAAACAGCGCTGTTGTGCTTTACAAGGCTCAGAACATCCCTCAGTTCTTCGAGGGATGCTGTTGACTTGCGGGTTTCCGGACTTAATGATGTCCTTCCACCACCAGGCGGCGCAAACTTTGCTCCAAACACGGCCAATATTTTATTTACAATCCCGCAATCCCGCCATATTCTTGAACCTTCCCTCGGCTGATACGTCACTCAACGTCACAATACGGCGCCAGTCGCCCAGTCCCGCTCTGTTCAGTGCAAAAAAACATGGCCGACGCATCGTGCCAACCTGTTAAGACTGAATTTTGCTGATTTTTCGCCTGCTCAAGACGCCAGGACGGAGTAAACGAGCGCTGCAGGGCAAGGTGAGCTTCCGAAAAGCTTGTTTTCTAACGTTTTTTGCATCATTCCCACACTTTTGCGACGTTTTTAGTTGAAATTAGGCAAGGGTTGAAATTTCCACCGAAAACCCTTGAAGGGTTGGTTGGTGTTTTATCAAAACCACCCTTCTGTACCAACCCTAACATCAACCCTAGCGAAAAAGCCACGTTAGCTCAAGACCCTTGTATAATTTTGCATTTTCTGACCGGGTCGCACGTATTTAGCATCGTTACTGCAGTGATTTCCTCGTATTTATTATTTTTTGCAAGGTCACGCTCGAGTCCAAACCCTAACCCTAACATCAACCCTGGCGAAAAAGCCACGTTAGCTCAAAACCCTTGTATAATTTTGAATTTTCTGACCGGGTCGCACGTATTTAGCATCGTTACTGCAGTGATTTCCTCGTATTTTTGCAATGTCACGCTGATCTCGCGCCCCGAGAGCCCAACGTCATCAAAAATAGCAAAAAATGACAAAAACGTGGAAAAATGGACAAATCCCGCGAAATCCCATCCCTAAACCCGTATCCCGCATCCCGTCCCGAAAGACAATGATGATCCCGTGACCCTAACCCGCGTCCCCTAACCCTAACCCGCATCGCGCGCCCAAAATCCCCAAAACAGCAAAGTTAAGGCTCATCCCGCAACCCTAACCCGTATCCCGCGACCCTGACCCGCGACCAAGCCGCGGCTAACCCGCGGTCATAGGGTTAGCTTCGAGTCAAGTTTGCTTGCGGTTAGGGTCAAGGGTTAGTTGGGAAAACTACTTCTGTGACAGCCTTTTGGCCGTCGATCCCATGTATCCGGCCCAGAGTCCAGTCCGGTTCCGGAACGGCCAAAAAAAAAAAAAAAACATGGCGGCCGCTACACTTTGCCCGGTTTTTCCCTGTCAGCGCCCTTCGCTCTAAGTAAAGCACTGTCCCACTTGACTTCTACAATCCTTTCATCGTCGCAAACGCTACAACAACCCTCTAAGTCAACAGAAGATCGCGCGTGCCTGCACTTCTAGTTTTCCCAAGATCGATGGTCACTTTGTTGGCCAGCTCGCTCAAATTAAATCGACGCTTTCCTGGGCCAAGCGAGTCCCAAAAATCGGGTCAAACGAGGCTTTCTCCTTCCTGTCCTACTTGCCTCGGGCCTGCTGTCACGCAGCGGCTGACGGCAAGCCCCGAAATACGGCCTTTTGTCACCTCATGAATTATTCATGAGCCACCCAATATTTTTCGACAGGGAAACCCCGGCCCCCCAAAAGCAAGAAAATATTATAAGTCTAAAAGCAGGTCGCTTCTCGGCAACTACGTCAAGCCGGCAGGCAAGGGCAGGCCGCAAAACTCACGCTGACATAGTTCTCGACAAGAAACCTGCCTTAGACTTGCCGCCTGGATCGATCTGAACTTGATGCACAACCTTCACTACGAGCGCCCAAACAGCGCTGTTGTGCTTTACAAGGCTCAGAACATCCCTCAGTTCTTCGAGGGATGCTGTTGACTTGCGGGTTTCCGGACTTAATGATGTCCTTCCACCACCAGGCGGCGCAAACTTTGCTCCAAACACGGCCAATATTTTATTTACAATCCCGCAATCCCGCCATATTCTTGAACCTTCCCTCGGCTGATACGTCACTCAACGTCACAATACGGCGCCAGTCGCCCAGTCCCGCTCTGTTCAGTGCAAAAAAACATGGCCGACGCATCGTGCCAACCTGTTAAGACTGAATTTTGCTGATTTTTCGCCTGCTCAAGACGCCAGGACGGAGTAAACGAGCGCTGCAGGGCAAGGTGAGCTTCCGAAAAGCTTGTTTTCTAACGTTTTTTGCATCATTCCCACACTTTTGCGACGTTTTTAGTTGAAATTAGGCAAGGGTTGAAATTTCCACCGAAAACCCTTGAAGGGTTGGTTGGTGTTTTATCAAAACCACCCTTCTGTACCAACCCTAACATCAACCCTAGCGAAAAAGCCACGTTAGCTCAAGACCCTTGTATAATTTTGCATTTTCTGACCGGGTCGCACGTATTTAGCATCGTTACTGCAGTGATTTCCTCGTATTTATTATTTTTTGCAAGGTCACGCTCGAGTCCAAACCCTAACCCTAACATCAACCCTGGCGAAAAAGCCACGTTAGCTCAAAACCCTTGTATAATTTTGAATTTTCTGACCGGGTCGCACGTATTTAGCATCGTTACTGCAGTGATTTCCTCGTATTTTTGCAATGTCACGCTGATCTCGCGCCCCGAGAGCCCAACGTCATCAAAAATAGCAAAAAATGACAAAAACGTGGAAAAATGGACAAATCCCGCGAAATCCCATCCCTAAACCCGTATCCCGCATCCCGTCCCGAAAGACAATGATGATCCCGTGACCCTAACCCGCGTCCCCTAACCCTAACCCGCATCGCGCGCCCAAAATCCCCAAAACAGCAAAGTTAAGGCTCATCCCGCAACCCTAACCCGTATCCCGCGACCCTGACCCGCGACCAAGCCGCGGCTAACCCGCGGTCATAGGGTTAGCTTCGAGTCAAGTTTGCTTGCGGTTAGGGTCAAGGGTTAGTTGGGAAAACTACTTCTGTGACAGCCTTTTGGCCGTCGATCCCATGTATCCGGCCCAGAGTCCAGTCCGGTTCCGGAACGGCCAAAAAAAAAAAAAAACATGGCGGCCGCTACACTTTGCCCGGTTTTTCCCTGTCAGCGCCCTTCGCTCTAAGTAAAGCACTGTCCCACTTGACTTCTACAATCCTTTCATCGTCGCAAACGCTACAACAACCCTCTAAGTCAACAGAAGATCGCGCGTGCCTGCACTTCTAGTTTTCCCAAGATCGATGGTCACTTTGTTGGCCAGCTCGCTCAAATTAAATCGACGCTTTCCTGGGCCAAGCGAGTCCCAAAAATCGGGTCAAACGAGGCTTTCTCCTTCCTGTCCTACTTGCCTCGGGCCTGCTGTCACGCAGCGGCTGACGGCAAGCCCCGAAATACGGCCTTTTGTCACCTCATGAATTATTCATGAGCCACCCAATATTTTTCGACAGGGAAACCCCGGCCCCCCAAAAGCAAGAAAATATTATAAGTCTAAAAGCAGGTCGCTTCTCGGCAACTACGTCAAGCCGGCAGGCAAGGACAGGCCGCAAAACTCACGCTGACATAGTTCTCGACAAGAAACCTGCCTTAGACTTGCCGCCTGGATCGATCTGAACTTGATGCACAACCTTCACTACGAGCGCCCAAACAGCGCTGTTGTGCTTTACAAGGCTCAGAACATCCCTCAGTTCTTCGAGGGATGCTGTTGACTTGCGGGTTTCCGGACTTAATGATGTCCTTCCACCACCAGGCGGCGCAAACTTTGCTCCAAACACGGCCAATATTTTATTTACAATCCCGCAATCCCGCCATATTCTTGAACCTTCCCTCGGCTGATACGTCACTCAACGTCACAATACGGCGCCAGTCGCCCAGTCCCGCTCTGTTCAGTGCAAAAAAACATGGCCGACGCATCGTGCCAACCTGTTAAGACTGAATTTTGCTGATTTTTCGCCTGCTCAAGACGCCAGGACGGAGTAAACGAGCGCTGCAGGGCAAGGTGAGCTTCCGAAAAGCTTGTTTTCTAACGTTTTTTGCATCATTCCCACACTTTTGCGACGTTTTTAGTTGAAATTAGGCAAGGGTTGAAATTTCCACCGAAAACCCTTGAAGGGTTGGTTGGTGTTTTATCAAAACCACCCTTCTGTACCAACCCTAACATCAACCCTAGCGAAAAAGCCACGTTAGCTCAAGACCCTTGTATAATTTTGCATTTTCTGACCGGGTCGCACGTATTTAGCATCGTTACTGCAGTGATTTCCTCGTATTTATTATTTTTTGCAAGGTCACGCTCGAGTCCAAACCCTAACCCTAACATCAACCCTGGCGAAAAAGCCACGTTAGCTCAAAACCCTTGTATAATTTTGAATTTTCTGACCGGGTCGCACGTATTTAGCATCGTTACTGCAGTGATTTCCTCGTATTTTTGCAATGTCACGCTGATCTCGCGCCCCGAGAGCCCAACGTCATCAAAAATAGCAAAAAATGACAAAAACGTGGAAAAATGGACAAATCCCGCGAAATCCCATCCCTAAACCCGTATCCCGCATCCCGTCCCGAAAGACAATGATGATCCCGTGACCCTAACCCGCGTCCCCTAACCCTAACCCGCATCGCGCGCCCAAAATCCCCAAAACAGCAAAGTTAAGGCTCATCCCGCAACCCTAACCCGTATCCCGCGACCCTGACCCGCGACCAAGCCGCGGCTAACCCGCGGTCATAGGGTTAGCTTCGAGTCAAGTTTGCTTGCGGTTAGGGTCAAGGGTTAGTTGGGAAAACTACTTCTGTGACAGCCTTTTGGCCGTCGATCCCATGTATCCGGCCCAGAGTCCAGTCCGGTTCCGGAACGGCCAAAAAAAAAAAAAAACATGGCGGCCGCTACACTTTGCCCGGTTTTTCCCTGTCAGCGCCCTTCGCTCTAAGTAAAGCACTGTCCCACTTGACTTCTACAATCCTTTCATCGTCGCAAACGCTACAACAACCCTCTAAGTCAACAGAAGATCGCGCGTGCCTGCACTTCTAGTTTTCCCAAGATCGATGGTCACTTTGTTGGCCAGCTCGCTCAAATTAAATCGACGCTTTCCTGGGCCAAGCGAGTCCCAAAAATCGGGTCAAACGAGGCTTTCTCCTTCCTGTCCTACTTGCCTCGGGCCTGCTGTCACGCAGCGGCTGACGGCAAGCCCCGAAATACGGCCTTTTGTCACCTCATGAATTATTCATGAGCCACCCAATATTTTTCGACAGGGAAACCCCGGCCCCCCAAAAGCAAG
The DNA here is from genome assembly GCA_964035705.1 of Porites rus. Lineage (NCBI taxonomy): Eukaryota > Metazoa > Cnidaria > Anthozoa > Scleractinia > Poritidae > Porites > Porites rus. Next base: position 20,382 of record CAXIVM010002322.1, on the reverse strand, counting down.
AAAATATTATAAGTCTAAAAGCAGGTCGCTTCTCGGCAACTACGTCAAGCCGGCAGGCAAGGGCAGGCCGCAAAACTCACGCTGACATAGTTCTCGACAAGAAACCTGCCTTAGACTTGCCGCCTGGATCGATCTGAACTTGATGCACAACCTTCACTACGAGCGCCCAAACAGCGCTGTTGTGCTTTACAAGGCTCAGAACATCCCTCAGTTCTTCGAGGGATGCTGTTGACTTGCGGGTTTCCGGACTTAATGATGTCCTTCCACCACCAGGCGGCGCAAACTTTGCTCCAAACACGGCCAATATTTTATTTACAATCCCGCAATCCCGCCATATTCTTGAACCTTCCCTCGGCTGATACGTCACTCAACGTCACAATACGGCGCCAGTCGCCCAGTCCCGCTCTGTTCAGTGCAAAAAAACATGGCCGACGCATCGTGCCAACCTGTTAAGACTGAATTTTGCTGATTTTTCGCCTGCTCAAGACGCCAGGACGGAGTAAACGAGCGCTGCAGGGCAAGGTGAGCTTCCGAAAAGCTTGTTTTCTAACGTTTTTTGCATCATTCCCACACTTTTGCGACGTTTTTAGTTGAAATTAGGCAAGGGTTGAAATTTCCACCGAAAACCCTTGAAGGGTTGGTTGGTGTTTTATCAAAACCACCCTTCTGTACCAACCCTAACATCAACCCTAGCGAAAAAGCCACGTTAGCTCAAGACCCTTGTATAATTTTGCATTTTCTGACCGGGTCGCACGTATTTAGCATCGTTACTGCAGTGATTTCCTCGTATTTATTATTTTTTGCAAGGTCACGCTCGAGTCCAAACCCTAACCCTAACATCAACCCTGGCGAAAAAGCCACGTTAGCTCAAAACCCTTGTATAATTTTGAATTTTCTGACCGGGTCGCACGTATTTAGCATCGTTACTGCAGTGATTTCCTCGTATTTTTGCAATGTCACGCTGATCTCGCGCCCCGAGAGCCCAACGTCATCAAAAATAGCAAAAAATGACAAAAACGTGGAAAAATGGACAAATCCCGCGAAATCCCATCCCTAAACCCGTATCCCGCATCCCGTCCCGAAAGACAATGATGATCCCGTGACCCTAACCCGCGTCCCCTAACCCTAACCCGCATCGCGCGCCCAAAATCCCCAAAACAGCAAAGTTAAGGCTCATCCCGCAACCCTAACCCGTATCCCGCGACCCTGACCCGCGACCAAGCCGCGGCTAACCCGCGGTCATAGGGTTAGCTTCGAGTCAAGTTTGCTTGCGGTTAGGGTCAAGGGTTAGTTGGGAAAACTACTTCTGTGACAGCCTTTTGGCCGTCGATCCCATGTATCCGGCCCAGAGTCCAGTCCGGTTCCGGAACGGCCAAAAAAAAAAAAAAACATGGCGGCCGCTACACTTTGCCCGGTTTTTCCCTGTCAGCGCCCTTCGCTCTAAGTAAAGCACTGTCCCACTTGACTTCTACAATCCTTTCATCGTCGCAAACGCTACAACAACCCTCTAAGTCAACAGAAGATCGCGCGTGCCTGCACTTCTAGTTTTCCCAAGATCGATGGTCACTTTGTTGGCCAGCTCGCTCAAATTAAATCGACGCTTTCCTGGGCCAAGCGAGTCCCAAAAATCGGGTCAAACGAGGCTTTCTCCTTCCTGTCCTACTTGCCTCGGGCCTGCTGTCACGCAGCGGCTGACGGCAAGCCCCGAAATACGGCCTTTTGTCACCTCATGAATTATTCATGAGCCACCCAATATTTTTCGACAGGGAAACCCCGGCCCCCCAAAAGCAAGAAAATATTATAAGTCTAAAAGCAGGTCGCTTCTCGGCAACTACGTCAAGCCGGCAGGCAAGGGCAGGCCGCAAAACTCACGCTGACATAGTTCTCGACAAGAAACCTGCCTTAGACTTGCCGCCTGGATCGATCTGAACTTGATGCACAACCTTCACTACGAGCGCCCAAACAGCGCTGTTGTGCTTTACAAGGCTCAGAACATCCCTCAGTTCTTCGAGGGATGCTGTTGACTTGCGGGTTTCCGGACTTAATGATGTCCTTCCACCACCAGGCGGCGCAAACTTTGCTCCAAACACGGCCAATATTTTATTTACAATCCCGCAATCCCGCCATATTCTTGAACCTTCCCTCGGCTGATACGTCACTCAACGTCACAATACGGCGCCAGTCGCCCAGTCCCGCTCTGTTCAGTGCAAAAAAACATGGCCGACGCATCGTGCCAACCTGTTAAGACTGAATTTTGCTGATTTTTCGCCTGCTCAAGACGCCAGGACGGAGTAAACGAGCGCTGCAGGGCAAGGTGAGCTTCCGAAAAGCTTGTTTTCTAACGTTTTTTGCATCATTCCCACACTTTTGCGACGTTTTTAGTTGAAATTAGGCAAGGGTTGAAATTTCCACCGAAAACCCTTGAAGGGTTGGTTGGTGTTTTATCAAAACCACCCTTCTGTACCAACCCTAACATCAACCCTAGCGAAAAAGCCACGTTAGCTCAAGACCCTTGTATAATTTTGCATTTTCTGACCGGGTCGCACGTATTTAGCATCGTTACTGCAGTGATTTCCTCGTATTTATTATTTTTTGCAAGGTCACGCTCGAGTCCAAACCCTAACCCTAACATCAACCCTGGCGAAAAAGCCACGTTAGCTCAAAACCCTTGTATAATTTTGAATTTTCTGACCGGGTCGCACGTATTTAGCATCGTTACTGCAGTGATTTCCTCGTATTTTTGCAATGTCACGCTGATCTCGCGCCCCGAGAGCCCAACGTCATCAAAAATAGCAAAAAATGACAAAAACGTGGAAAAATGGACAAATCCCGCGAAATCCCATCCCTAAACCCGTATCCCGCATCCCGTCCCGAAAGACAATGATGATCCCGTGACCCTAACCCGCGTCCCCTAACCCTAACCCGCATCGCGCGCCCAAAATCCCCAAAACAGCAAAGTTAAGGCTCATCCCGCAACCCTAACCCGTATCCCGCGACCCTGACCCGCGACCAAGCCGCGGCTAACCCGCGGTCATAGGGTTAGCTTCGAGTCAAGTTTGCTTGCGGTTAGGGTCAAGGGTTAGTTGGGAAAACTACTTCTGTGACAGCCTTTTGGCCGTCGATCCCATGTATCCGGCCCAGAGTCCAGTCCGGTTCCGGAACGGCCAAAAAAAAAAAAAAACATGGCGGCCGCTACACTTTGCCCGGTTTTTCCCTGTCAGCGCCCTTCGCTCTAAGTAAAGCACTGTCCCACTTGACTTCTACAATCCTTTCATCGTCGCAAACGCTACAACAACCCTCTAAGTCAACAGAAGATCGCGCGTGCCTGCACTTCTAGTTTTCCCAAGATCGATGGTCACTTTGTTGGCCAGCTCGCTCAAATTAAATCGACGCTTTCCTGGGCCAAGCGAGTCCCAAAAATCGGGTCAAACGAGGCTTTCTCCTTCCTGTCCTACTTGCCTCGGGCCTGCTGTCACGCAGCGGCTGACGGCAAGCCCCGAAATACGGCCTTTTGTCACCTCATGAATTATTCATGAGCCACCCAATATTTTTCGACAGGGAAACCCCGGCCCCCCAAAAGCAAGAAAATATTATAAGTCTAAAAGCAGGTCGCTTCTCGGCAACTACGTCAAGCCGGCAGGCAAGGGCAGGCCGCAAAACTCACGCTGACATAGTTCTCGACAAGAAACCTGCCTTAGACTTGCCGCCTGGATCGATCTGAACTTGATGCACAACCTTCACTACGAGCGCCCAAACAGCGCTGTTGTGCTTTACAAGGCTCAGAACATCCCTCAGTTCTTCGAGGGATGCTGTTGACTTGCGGGTTTCCGGACTTAATGATGTCCTTCCACCACCAGGCGGCGCAAACTTTGCTCCAAACACGGCCAATATTTTATTTACAATCCCGCAATCCCGCCATATTCTTGAACCTTCCCTCGGCTGATACGTCACTCAACGTCACAATACGGCGCCAGTCGCCCAGTCCCGCTCTGTTCAGTGCAAAAAAACATGGCCGACGCATCGTGCCAACCTGTTAAGACTGAATTTTGCTGATTTTTCGCCTGCTCAAGACGCCAGGACGGAGTAAACGAGCGCTGCAGGGCAAGGTGAGCTTCCGAAAAGCTTGTTTTCTAACGTTTTTTGCATCATTCCCACACTTTTGCGACGTTTTTAGTTGAAATTAGGCAAGGGTTGAAATTTCCACCGAAAACCCTTGAAGGGTTGGTTGGTGTTTTATCAAAACCACCCTTCTGTACCAACCCTAACATCAACCCTAGCGAAAAAGCCACGTTAGCTCAAGACCCTTGTATAATTTTGCATTTTCTGACCGGGTCGCACGTATTTAGCATCGTTACTGCAGTGATTTCCTCGTATTTATTATTTTTTGCAAGGTCACGCTCGAGTCCAAACCCTAACCCTAACATCAACCCTGGCGAAAAAGCCACGTTAGCTCAAAACCCTTGTATAATTTTGAATTTTCTGACCGGGTCGCACGTATTTAGCATCGTTACTGCAGTGATTTCCTCGTATTTTTGCAATGTCACGCTGATCTCGCGCCCCGAGAGCCCAACGTCATCAAAAATAGCAAAAAATGACAAAAACGTGGAAAAATGGACAAATCCCGCGAAATCCCATCCCTAAACCCGTATCCCGCATCCCGTCCCGAAAGACAATGATGATCCCGTGACCCTAACCCGCGTCCCCTAACCCTAACCCGCATCGCGCGCCCAAAATCCCCAAAACAGCAAAGTTAAGGCTCATCCCGCAACCCTAACCCGTATCCCGCGACCCTGACCCGCGACCAAGCCGCGGCTAACCCGCGGTCATAGGGTTAGCTTCGAGTCAAGTTTGCTTGCGGTTAGGGTCAAGGGTTAGTTGGGAAAACTACTTCTGTGACAGCCTTTTGGCCGTCGATCCCATGTATCCGGCCCAGAGTCCAGTCCGGTTCCGGAACGGCCAAAAAAAAAAAAAAACATGGCGGCCGCTACACTTTGCCCGGTTTTTCCCTGTCAGCGCCCTTCGCTCTAAGTAAAGCACTGTCCCACTTGACTTCTACAATCCTTTCATCGTCGCAAACGCTACAACAACCCTCTAAGTCAACAGAAGATCGCGCGTGCCTGCACTTCTAGTTTTCCCAAGATCGATGGTCACTTTGTTGGCCAGCTCGCTCAAATTAAATCGACGCTTTCCTGGGCCAAGCGAGTCCCAAAAATCGGGTCAAACGAGGCTTTCTCCTTCCTGTCCTACTTGCCTCGGGCCTGCTGTCACGCAGCGGCTGACGGCAAGCCCCGAAATACGGCCTTTTGTCACCTCATGAATTATTCATGAGCCACCCAATATTTTTCGACAGGGAAACCCCGGCCCCCCAAAAGCAAGAAAATATTATAAGTCTAAAAGCAGGTCGCTTCTCGGCAACTACGTCAAGCCGGCAGGCAAGGGCAGGCCGCAAAACTCACGCTGACATAGTTCTCGACAAGAAACCTGCCTTAGACTTGCCGCCTGGATCGATCTGAACTTGATGCACAACCTTCACTACGAGCGCCCAAACAGCGCTGTTGTGCTTTACAAGGCTCAGAACATCCCTCAGTTCTTCGAGGGATGCTGTTGACTTGCGGGTTTCCGGACTTAATGATGTCCTTCCACCACCAGGCGGCGCAAACTTTGCTCCAAACACGGCCAATATTTTATTTACAATCCCGCAATCCCGCCATATTCTTGAACCTTCCCTCGGCTGATACGTCACTCAACGTCACAATACGGCGCCAGTCGCCCAGTCCCGCTCTGTTCAGTGCAAAAAAACATGGCCGACGCATCGTGCCAACCTGTTAAGACTGAATTTTGCTGATTTTTCGCCTGCTCAAGACGCCAGGACGGAGTAAACGAGCGCTGCAGGGCAAGGTGAGCTTCCGAAAAGCTTGTTTTCTAACGTTTTTTGCATCATTCCCACACTTTTGCGACGTTTTTAGTTGAAATTAGGCAAGGGTTGAAATTTCCACCGAAAACCCTTGAAGGGTTGGTTGGTGTTTTATCAAAACCACCCTTCTGTACCAACCCTAACATCAACCCTAGCGAAAAAGCCACGTTAGCTCAAGACCCTTGTATAATTTTGCATTTTCTGACCGGGTCGCACGTATTTAGCATCGTTACTGCAGTGATTTCCTCGTATTTATTATTTTTTGCAAGGTCACGCTCGAGTCCAAACCCTAACCCTAACATCAACCCTGGCGAAAAAGCCACGTTAGCTCAAAACCCTTGTATAATTTTGAATTTTCTGACCGGGTCGCACGTATTTAGCATCGTTACTGCAGTGATTTCCTCGTATTTTTGCAATGTCACGCTGATCTCGCGCCCCGAGAGCCCAACGTCATCAAAAATAGCAAAAAATGACAAAAACGTGGAAAAATGGACAAATCCCGCGAAATCCCATCCCTAAACCCGTATCCCGCATCCCGTCCCGAAAGACAATGATGATCCCGTGACCCTAACCCGCGTCCCCTAACCCTAACCCGCATCGCGCGCCCAAAATCCCCAAAACAGCAAAGTTAAGGCTCATCCCGCAACCCTAACCCGTATCCCGCGACCCTGACCCGCGACCAAGCCGCGGCTAACCCGCGGTCATAGGGTTAGCTTCGAGTCAAGTTTGCTTGCGGTTAGGGTCAAGGGTTAGTTGGGAAAACTACTTCTGTGACAGCCTTTTGGCCGTCGATCCCATGTATCCGGCCCAGAGTCCAGTCCGGTTCCGGAACGGCCAAAAAAAAAAAAAAACATGGCGGCCGCTACACTTTGCCCGGTTTTTCCCTGTCAGCGCCCTTCGCTCTAAGTAAAGCACTGTCCCACTTGACTTCTACAATCCTTTCATCGTCGCAAACGCTACAACAACCCTCTAAGTCAACAGAAGATCGCGCGTGCCTGCACTTCTAGTTTTCCCAAGATCGATGGTCACTTTGTTGGCCAGCTCGCTCAAATTAAATCGACGCTTTCCTGGGCCAAGCGAGTCCCAAAAATCGGGTCAAACGAGGCTTTCTCCTTCCTGTCCTACTTGCCTCGGGCCTGCTGTCACGCAGCGGCTGACGGCAAGCCCCGAAATACGGCCTTTTGTCACCTCATGAATTATTCATGAGCCACCCAATATTTTTCGACAGGGAAACCCCGGCCCCCCAAAAGCAAGAAAATATTATAAGTCTAAAAGCAGGTCGCTTCTCGGCAACTACGTCAAGCCGGCAGGCAAGGGCAGGCCGCAAAACTCACGCTGACATAGTTCTCGACAAGAAACCTGCCTTAGACTTGCCGCCTGGATCGATCTGAACTTGATGCACAACCTTCACTACGAGCGCCCAAACAGCGCTGTTGTGCTTTACAAGGCTCAGAACATCCCTCAGTTCTTCGAGGGATGCTGTTGACTTGCGGGTTTCCGGACTTAATGATGTCCTTCCACCACCAGGCGGCGCAAACTTTGCTCCAAACACGGCCAATATTTTATTTACAATCCCGCAATCCCGCCATATTCTTGAACCTTCCCTCGGCTGATACGTCACTCAACGTCACAATACGGCGCCAGTCGCCCAGTCCCGCTCTGTTCAGTGCAAAAAAACATGGCCGACGCATCGTGCCAACCTGTTAAGACTGAATTTTGCTGATTTTTCGCCTGCTCAAGACGCCAGGACGGAGTAAACGAGCGCTGCAGGGCAAGGTGAGCTTCCGAAAAGCTTGTTTTCTAACGTTTTTTGCATCATTCCCACACTTTTGCGACGTTTTTAGTTGAAATTAGGCAAGGGTTGAAATTTCCACCGAAAACCCTTGAAGGGTTGGTTGGTGTTTTATCAAAACCACCCTTCTGTACCAACCCTAACATCAACCCTAGCGAAAAAGCCACGTTAGCTCAAGACCCTTGTATAATTTTGCATTTTCTGACCGGGTCGCACGTATTTAGCATCGTTACTGCAGTGATTTCCTCGTATTTATTATTTTTTGCAAGGTCACGCTCGAGTCCAAACCCTAACCCTAACATCAACCCTGGCGAAAAAGCCACGTTAGCTCAAAACCCTTGTATAATTTTGAATTTTCTGACCGGGTCGCACGTATTTAGCATCGTTACTGCAGTGATTTCCTCGTATTTTTGCAATGTCACGCTGATCTCGCGCCCCGAGAGCCCAACGTCATCAAAAATAGCAAAAAATGACAAAAACGTGGAAAATGGACAAATCCCGCGAAATCCCATCCCTAAACCCGTATCCCGCATCCCGTCCCGAAAGACAATGATGATCCCGTGACCCTAACCCGCGTCCCCTAACCCTAACCCGCATCGCGCGCCCAAAATCCCCAAAACAGCAAAGTTAAGGCTCATCCCGCAACCCTAACCCGTATCCCGCGACCCTGACCCGCGACCAAGCCGCGGCTAACCCGCGGTCATAGGGTTAGCTTCGAGTCAAGTTTGCTTGCGGTTAGGGTCAAGGGTTAGTTGGGAAAACTACTTCTGTGACAGCCTTTTGGCCGTCGATCCCATGTATCCGGCCCAGAGTCCAGTCCGGTTCCGGAACGGCCAAAAAAAAAAAAAAACATGGCGGCCGCTACACTTTGCCCGGTTTTTCCCTGTCAGCGCCCTTCGCTCTAAGTAAAGCACTGTCCCACTTGACTTCTACAATCCTTTCATCGTCGCAAACGCTACAACAACCCTCTAAGTCAACAGAAGATCGCGCGTGCCTGCACTTCTAGTTTTCCCAAGATCGATGGTCACTTTGTTGGCCAGCTCGCTCAAATTAAATCGACGCTTTCCTGGGCCAAGCGAGTCCCAAAAATCGGGTCAAACGAGGCTTTCTCCTTCCTGTCCTACTTGCCTCGGGCCTGCTGTCACGCAGCGGCTGACGGCAAGCCCCGAAATACGGCCTTTTGTCACCTCATGAATTATTCATGAGCCACCCAATATTTTTCGACAGGGAAACCCCGGCCCCCCAAAAGCAAGAAAATATTATAAGTCTAAAAGCAGGTCGCTTCTCGGCAACTACGTCAAGCCGGCAGGCAAGGGCAGGCCGCAAAACTCACGCTGACATAGTTCTCGACAAGAAACCTGCCTTAGACTTGCCGCCTGGATCGATCTGAACTTGATGCACAACCTTCACTACGAGCGCCCAAACAGCGCTGTTGTGCTTTACAAGGCTCAGAACATCCCTCAGTTCTTCGAGGGATGCTGTTGACTTGCGGGTTTCCGGACTTAATGATGTCCTTCCACCACCAGGCGGCGCAAACTTTGCTCCAAACACGGCCAATATTTTATTTACAATCCCGCAATCCCGCCATATTCTTGAACCTTCCCTCGGCTGATACGTCACTCAACGTCACAATACGGCGCCAGTCGCCCAGTCCCGCTCTGTTCAGTGCAAAAAAACATGGCCGACGCATCGTGCCAACCTGTTAAGACTGAATTTTGCTGATTTTTCGCCTGCTCAAGACGCCAGGACGGAGTAAACGAGCGCTGCAGGGCAAGGTGAGCTTCCGAAAAGCTTGTTTTCTAACGTTTTTTGCATCATTCCCACACTTTTGCGACGTTTTTAGTTGAAATTAGGCAAGGGTTGAAATTTCCACCGAAAACCCTTGAAGGGTTGGTTGGTGTTTTATCAAAACCACCCTTCTGTACCAACCCTAACATCAACCCTAGCGAAAAAGCCACGTTAGCTCAAGACCCTTGTATAATTTTGCATTTTCTGACCGGGTCGCACGTATTTAGCATCGTTACTGCAGTGATTTCCTCGTATTTATTATTTTTTGCAAGGTCACGCTCGAGTCCAAACCCTAACCCTAACATCAACCCTGGCGAAAAAGCCACGTTAGCTCAAAACCCTTGTATAATTTTGAATTTTCTGACCGGGTCGCACGTATTTAGCATCGTTACTGCAGTGATTTCCTCGTATTTTTGCAATGTCACGCTGATCTCGCGCCCCGAGAGCCCAACGTCATCAAAAATAGCAAAAAATGACAAAAACGTGGAAAAATGGACAAATCCCGCGAAATCCCATCCCTAAACCCGTATCCCGCATCCCGTCCCGAAAGACAATGATGATCCCGTGACCCTAACCCGCGTCCCCTAACCCTAACCCGCATCGCGCGCCCAAAATCCCCAAAACAGCAAAGTTAAGGCTCATCCCGCAACCCTAACCCGTATCCCGCGACCCCTGACCCGCGACCAAGCCGCGGCTAACCCGCGGTCATAGGGTTAGCTTCGAGTCAAGTTTGCTTGCGGTTAGGGTCAAGGGTTAGTTGGGAAAACTACTTCTGTGACAGCCTTTTGGCCGTCGATCCCATGTATCCGGCCCAGAGTCCAGTCCGGTTCCGGAACGGCCAAAAAAAAAAAAAAACATGGCGGCCGCTACACTTTGCCCGGTTTTTCCCTGTCAGCGCCCTTCGCTCTAAGTAAAGCACTGTCCCACTTGACTTCTACAATCCTTTCATCGTCGCAAACGCTACAACAACCCTCTAAGTCAACAGAAGATCGCGCGTGCCTGCACTTCTAGTTTTCCCAAGATCGATGGTCACTTTGTTGGCCAGCTCGCTCAAATTAAATCGACGCTTTCCTGGGCCAAGCGAGTCCCAAAAATCGGGTCAAACGAGGCTTTCTCCTTCCTGTCCTACTTGCCTCGGGCCTGCTGTCACGCAGCGGCTGACGGCAAGCCCCGAAATACGGCCTTTTGTCACCTCATGAATTATTCATGAGCCACCCAATATTTTTCGACAGGGAAACCCCGGCCCCCCAAAAGCAAGAAAATATTATAAGTCTAAAAGCAGGTCGCTTCTCGGCAACTACGTCAAGCCGGCAGGCAAGGGCAGGCCGCAAAACTCACGCTGACATAGTTCTCGACAAGAAACCTGCCTTAGACTTGCCGCCTGGATCGATCTGAACTTGATGCACAACCTTCACTACGAGCGCCCAAACAGCGCTGTTGTGCTTTACAAGGCTCAGAACATCCCTCAGTTCTTCGAGGGATGCTGTTGACTTGCGGGTTTCCGGACTTAATGATGTCCTTCCACCACCAGGCGGCGCAAACTTTGCTCCAAACACGGCCAATATTTTATTTACAATCCCGCAATCCCGCCATATTCTTGAACCTTCCCTCGGCTGATACGTCACTCAACGTCACAATACGGCGCCAGTCGCCCAGTCCCGCTCTGTTCAGTGCAAAAAAACATGGCCGACGCATCGTGCCAACCTGTTAAGACTGAATTTTGCTGATTTTTCGCCTGCTCAAGACGCCAGGACGGAGTAAACGAGCGCTGCAGGGCAAGGTGAGCTTCCGAAAAGCTTGTTTTCTAACGTTTTTTTGCATCATTCCCACACTTTTGCGACGTTTTTAGTTGAAATTAGGCAAGGGTTGAAATTTCCACCGAAAACCCTTGAAGGGTTGGTTGGTGTTTTATCAAAACCACCCTTCTGTACCAACCCTAACATCAACCCTAGCGAAAAAGCCACGTTAGCTCAAGACCCTTGTATAATTTTGCATTTTCTGACCGGGTCGCACGTATTTAGCATCGTTACTGCAGTGATTTCCTCGTATTTATTATTTTTTGCAAGGTCACGCTCGAGTCCAAACCCTAACCCTAACATCAACCCTGGCGAAAAAGCCACGTTAGCTCAAAACCCTTGTATAATTTTGAATTTTCTGACCGGGTCGCACGTATTTAGCATCGTTACTGCAGTGATTTCCTCGTATTTTTGCAATGTCACGCTGATCTCGCGCCCCGAGAGCCCAACGTCATCAAAAATAGCAAAAAATGACAAAAACGTGGAAAAATGGACAAATCCCGCGAAATCCCATCCCTAAACCCGTATCCCGCATCCCGTCCCGAAAGACAATGATGATCCCGTGACCCTAACCCGCGTCCCCTAACCCTAACCCGCATCGCGCGCCCAAAATCCCCAAAACAGCAAAGTTAAGGCTCATCCCGCAACCCTAACCCGTATCCCGCGACCCTGACCCGCGACCAAGCCGCGGCTAACCCGCGGTCATAGGGTTAGCTTCGAGTCAAGTTTGCTTGCGGTTAGGGTCAAGGGTTAGTTGGGAAAACTACTTCTGTGACAGCCTTTTGGCCGTCGATCCCATGTATCCGGCCCAGAGTCCAGTCCGGTTCCGGAACGGCCAAAAAAAAAAAAAAACATGGCGGCCGCTACACTTTGCCCGGTTTTTCCCTGTCAGCGCCCTTCGCTCTAAGTAAAGCACTGTCCCACTTGACTTCTACAATCCTTTCATCGTCGCAAACGCTACAACAACCCTCTAAGTCAACAGAAGATCGCGCGTGCCTGCACTTCTAGTTTTCCCAAGATCGATGGTCACTTTGTTGGCCAGCTCGCTCAAATTAAATCGACGCTTTCCTGGGCCAAGCGAGTCCCAAAAATCGGGTCAAACGAGGCTTTCTCCTTCCTGTCCTACTTGCCTCGGGCCTGCTGTCACGCAGCGGCTGACGGCAAGCCCCGAAATACGGCCTTTTGTCACCTCATGAATTATTCATGAGCCACCCAATATTTTTCGACAGGGAAACCCCGGCCCCCCAAAAGCAAGAAAATATTATAAGTCTAAAAGCAGGTCGCTTCTCGGCAACTACGTCAAGCCGGCAGGCAAGGGCAGGCCGCAAAACTCACGCTGACATAGTTCTCGACAAGAAACCTGCCTTAGACTTGCCGCCTGGATCGATCTGAACTTGATGCACAACCTTCACTACGAGCGCCCAAACAGCGCTGTTGTGCTTTACAAGGCTCAGAACATCCCTCAGTTCTTCGAGGGATGCTGTTGACTTGCGGGTTTCCGGACTTAATGATGTCCTTCCACCACCAGGCGGCGCAAACTTTGCTCCAAACACGGCCAATATTTTATTTACAATCCCGCAATCCCGCCATATTCTTGAACCTTCCCTCGGCTGATACGTCACTCAACGTCACAATACGGCGCCAGTCGCCCAGTCCCGCTCTGTTCAGTGCAAAAAAACATGGCCGACGCATCGTGCCAACCTGTTAAGATTGAATTTTGCTGATTTTTCGCCTGCTCAAGACGCCAGGACGGAGTAAACGAGCGCTGCAGGGCAAGGTGAGCTTCCGAAAAGCTTGTTTTCTAACGTTTTTTGCATCATTCCCACACTTTTGCGACGTTTTTAGTTGAAATTAGGCAAGGGTTGAAATTTCCACCGAAAACCCTTGAAGGGTTGGTTGGTGTTTTATCAAAACCACCCTTCTGTACCAACCCTAACATCAACCCTAGCGAAAAAGCCACGTTAGCTCAAGACCCTTGTATAATTTTGCATTTTCTGACCGGGTCGCACGTATTTAGCATCGTTACTGCAGTGATTTCCTCGTATTTATTATTTTTTGCAAGGTCACGCTCGAGTCCAAACCCTAACCCTAACATCAACCCTGGCGAAAAAGCCACGTTAGCTCAAAACCCTTGTATAATTTTGAATTTTCTGACCGGGTCGCACGTATTTAGCATCGTTACTGCAGTGATTTCCTCGTATTTTTGCAATGTCACGCTGATCTCGCGCCCCGAGAGCCCAACGTCATCAAAAATAGCAAAAAATGACAAAAACGTGGAAAAATGGACAAATCCCGCGAAATCCCATCCCTAAACCCGTATCCCGCATCCCGTCCCGAAAGACAATGATGATCCCGTGACCCTAACCCGCGTCCCCTAACCCTAACCCGCATCGCGCGCCCAAAATCCCCAAAACAGCAAAGTTAAGGCTCATCCCGCAACCCTAACCCGTATCCCGCGACCCTGACCCGCGACCAAGCCGCGGCTAACCCGCGGTCATAGGGTTAGCTTCGAGTCAAGTTTGCTTGCGGTTAGGGTCAAGGGTTAGTTGGGAAAACTACTTCTGTGACAGCCTTTTGGCCGTCGATCCCATGTATCCGGCCCAGAGTCCAGTCCGGTTCCGGAACGGCCAAAAAAAAAAAAAAACATGGCGGCCGCTACACTTTGCCCGGTTTTTCCCTGTCAGCGCCCTTCGCTCTAAGTAAAGCACTGTCCCACTTGACTTCTACAATCCTTTCATCGTCGCAAACGCTACAACAACCCTCTAAGTCAACAGAAGATCGCGCGTGCCTGCACTTCTAGTTTTCCCAAGATCGATGGTCACTTTGTTGGCCAGCTCGCTCAAATTAAATCGACGCTTTCCTGGGCCAAGCGAGTCCCAAAAATCGGGTCAAACGAGGCTTTCTCCTTCCTGTCCTACTTGCCTCGGGCCTGCTGTCACGCAGCGGCTGACGGCAAGCCCCGAAATACGGCCTTTTGTCACCTCATGAATTATTCATGAGCCACCCAATATTTTTCGACAGGGAAACCCCGGCCCCCCAAAAGCAAGAAAATATTATAAGTCTAAAAGCAGGTCGCTTCTCGGCAACTACGTCAAGCCGGCAGGCAAGGGCAGGCCGCAAAACTCACGCTGACATAGTTCTCGACAAGAAACCTGCCTTAGACTTGCCGCCTGGATCGATCTGAACTTGATGCACAACCTTCACTACGAGCGCCCAAACAGCGCTGTTGTGCTTTACAAGGCTCAGAACATCCCTCAGTTCTTCGAGGGATGCTGTTGACTTGCGGGTTTCCGGACTTAATGATGTCCTTCCACCACCAGGCGGCGCAAACTTTGCTCCAAACACGGCCAATATTTTATTTACAATCCCGCAATCCCGCCATATTCTTGAACCTTCCCTCGGCTGATACGTCACTCAACGTCACAATACGGCGCCAGTCGCCCAGTCCCGCTCTGTTCAGTGCAAAAAAACATGGCCGACGCATCGTGCCAACCTGTTAAGACTGAATTTTGCTGATTTTTCGCCTGCTCAAGACGCCAGGACGGAGTAAACGAGCGCTGCAGGGCAAGGTGAGCTTCCGAAAAGCTTGTTTTCTAACGTTTTTTTTGCATCATTCCCACACTTTTGCGACGTTTTTAGTTGAAATTAGGCAAGGGTTGAAATTTCCACCGAAAACCCTTGAAGGGTTGGTTGGTGTTTTATCAAAACCACCCTTCTGTACCAACCCTAACATCAACCCTAGCGAAAAAGCCACGTTAGCTCAAGACCCTTGTATAATTTTGCATTTTCTGACCGGGTCGCACGTATTTAGCATCGTTACTGCAGTGATTTCCTCGTATTTATTATTTTTTGCAAGGTCACGCTCGAGTCCAAACCCTAACCCTAACATCAACCCTGGCGAAAAAGCCACGTTAGCTCAAAACCCTTGTATAATTTTGAATTTTCTGACCGGGTCGCACGTATTTAGCATCGTTACTGCAGTGATTTCCTCGTATTTTTGCAATGTCACGCTGATCTCGCGCCCCGAGAGCCCAACGTCATCAAAAATAGCAAAAAATGACAAAAACGTGGAAAAATGGACAAATCCCGCGAAATCCCATCCCTAAACCCGTATCCCGCATCCCGTCCCGAAAGACAATGATGATCCCGTGACCCTAACCCGCGTCCCCTAACCCTAACCCGCATCGCGCGCCCAAAATCCCCAAAACAGCAAAGTTAAGGCTCATCCCGCAACCCTAACCCGTATCCCGCGACCCTGACCCGCGACCAAGCCGCGGCTAACCCGCGGTCATAGGGTTAGCTTCGAGTCAAGTTTGCTTGCGGTTAGGGTCAAGGGTTAGTTGGGAAAACTACTTCTGTGACAGCCTTTTGGCCGTCGATCCCATGTATCCGGCCCAGAGTCCAGTCCGGTTCCGGAACGGCCAAAAAAAAAAAAAAACATGGCGGCCGCTACACTTTGCCCGGTTTTTCCCTGTCAGCGCCCTTCGCTCTAAGTAAAGCACTGTCCCACTTGACTTCTACAATCCTTTCATCGTCGCAAACGCTACAACAACCCTCTAAGTCAACAGAAGATCGCGCGTGCCTGCACTTCTAGTTTTCCCAAGATCGATGGTCACTTTGTTGGCCAGCTCGCTCAAATTAAATCGACGCTTTCCTGGGCCAAGCGAGTCCCAAAAATCGGGTCAAACGAGGCTTTCTCCTTCCTGTCCTACTTGCCTCGGGCCTGCTGTCACGCAGCGGCTGACGGCAAGCCCCGAAATACGGCCTTTTGTCACCTCATGAATTATTCATGAGCCACCCAATATTTTTCGACAGGGAAACCCCGGCCCCCCAAAAGCAAGAAAATATTATAAGTCTAAAAGCAGGTCGCTTCTCGGCAACTACGTCAAGCCGGCAGGCAAGGGCAGGCCGCAAAACTCACGCTGACATAGTTCTCGACAAGAAACCTGCCTTAGACTTGCCGCCTGGATCGATCTGAACTTGATGCACAACCTTCACTACGAGCGCCCAAACAGCGCTGTTGTGCTTTACAAGGCTCAGAACATCCCTCAGTTCTTCGAGGGATGCTGTTGACTTGCGGGTTTCCGGACTTAATGATGTCCTTCCACCACCAGGCGGCGCAAACTTTGCTCCAAACACGGCCAATATTTTATTTACAATCCCGCAATCCCGCCATATTCTTGAACCTTCCCTCGGCTGATACGTCACTCAACGTCACAATACGGCGCCAGTCGCCCAGTCCCGCTCTGTTCAGTGCAAAAAAACATGGCCGACGCATCGTGCCAACCTGTTAAGACTGAATTTTGCTGATTTTTCGCCTGCTCAAGACGCCAGGACGGAGGTAAACGAGCGCTGCAGGGCAAGGTGAGCTTCCGAAAAGCTTGTTTTCTAACGTTTTTTGCATCATTCCCACACTTTTGCGACGTTTTTAGTTGAAATTAGGCAAGGGTTGAAATTTCCACCGAAAACCCTTGAAGGGTTGGTTGGTGTTTTATCAAAACCACCCTTCTGTACCAACCCTAACATCAACCCTAGCGAAAAAGCCACGTTAGCTCAAGACCCTTGTATAATTTTGCATTTTCTGACCGGGTCGCACGTATTTAGCATCGTTACTGCAGTGATTTCCTCGTATTTATTATTTTTTGCAAGGTCACGCTCGAGTCCAAACCCTAACCCTAACATCAACCCTGGCGAAAAAGCCACGTTAGCTCAAAACCCTTGTATAATTTTGAATTTTCTGACCGGGTCGCACGTATTTAGCATCGTTACTGCAGTGATTTCCTCGTATTTTTGCAATGTCACGCTGATCTCGCGCCCCGAGAGCCCAACGTCATCAAAAATAGCAAAAAATGACAAAAACGTGGAAAAATGGACAAATCCCGCGAAATCCCATCCCTAAACCCGTATCCCGCATCCCGTCCCGAAAGACAATGATGATCCCGTGACCCTAACCCGCGTCCCCTAACCCTAACCCGCATCGCGCGCCCAAAATCCCCAAAACAGCAAAGTTAAGGCTCATCCCGCAACCCTAACCCGTATCCCGCGACCCTGACCCGCGACCAAGCCGCGGCTAACCCGCGGTCATAGGGTTAGCTTCGAGTCAAGTTTGCTTGCGGTTAGGGTCAAGGGTTAGTTGGGAAAACTACTTCTGTGACAGCCTTTTTGGCCGTCGATCCCATGTATCCGGCCCAGAGTCCAGTCCGGTTCCGGAACGGCCAAAAAAAAAAAAAACATGGCGGCCGCTACACTTTGCCCGGTTTTTCCCTGTCAGCGCCCTTCGCTCTAAGTAAAGCACTGTCCCACTTGACTTCTACAATCCTTTCATCGTCGCAAACGCTACAACAACCCTCTAAGTCAACAGAAGATCGCGCGTGCCTGCACTTCTAGTTTTCCCAAGATCGATGGTCACTTTGTTGGCCAGCTCGCTCAAATTAAATCGACGCTTTCCTGGGCCAAGCGAGTCCCAAAAATCGGGTCAAACGAGGCTTTCTCCTTCCTGTCCTACTTGCCTCGGGCCTGCTGTCACGCAGCGGCTGACGGCAAGCCCCGAAATACGGCCTTTTGTCACCTCATGAATTATTCATGAGCCACCCAATATTTTTCGACAGGGAAACCCCGGCCCCCCAAAAGCAAGAAAATATTATAAGTCTAAAAGCAGGTCGCTTCTCGGCAACTACGTCAAGCCGGCAGGCAAGGGCAGGCCGCAAAACTCACGCTGACATAGTTCTCGACAAGAAACCTGCCTTAGACTTGCCGCCTGGATCGATCTGAACTTGATGCACAACCTTCACTACGAGCGCCCAAACAGCGCTGTTGTGCTTTACAAGGCTCAGAACATCCCTCAGTTCTTCGAGGGATGCTGTTGACTTGCGGGTTTCCGGACTTAATGATGTCCTTCCACCACCAGGCGGCGCAAACTTTGCTCCAAACACGGCCAATATTTTATTTACAATCCCGCAATCCCGCCATATTCTTGAACCTTCCCTCGGCTGATACGTCACTCAACGTCACAATACGGCGCCAGTCGCCCAGTCCCGCTCTGTTCAGTGCAAAAAAACATGGCCGACGCATCGTGCCAACCTGTTAAGACTGAATTTTGCTGATTTTTCGCCTGCTCAAGACGCCAGGACGGAGTAAACGAGCGCTGCAGGGCAAGGTGAGCTTCCGAAAAGCTTGTTTTCTAACGTTTTTTGCATCATTCCCACACTTTTGCGACGTTTTTAGTTGAAATTAGGCAAGGGTTGAAATTTCCACCGAAAACCCTTGAAGGGTTGGTTGGTGTTTTATCAAAACCACCCTTCTGTACCAACCCTAACATCAACCCTAGCGAAAAAGCCACGTTAGCTCAAGACCCTTGTATAATTTTGCATTTTCTGACCGGGTCGCACGTATTTAGCATCGTTACTGCAGTGATTTCCTCGTATTTATTATTTTTTGCAAGGTCACGCTCGAGTCCAAACCCTAACCCTAACATCAACCCTGGCGAAAAAGCCACGTTAGCTCAAAACCCTTGTATAATTTTGAATTTTCTGACCGGGTCGCACGTATTTAGCATCGTTACTGCAGTGATTTCCTCGTATTTTTGCAATGTCACGCTGATCTCGCGCCCCGAGAGCCCAACGTCATCAAAAATAGCAAAAAATGACAAAAACGTGGAAAAATGGACAAATCCCGCGAAATCCCATCCCTAAACCCGTATCCCGCATCCCGTCCCGAAAGACAATGATGATCCCGTGACCCTAACCCGCGTCCCCTAACCCTAACCCGCATCGCGCGCCCAAAATCCCCAAAACAGCAAAGTTAAGGCTCATCCCGCAACCCTAACCCGTATCCCGCGACCCTGACCCGCGACCAAGCCGCGGCTAACCCGCGGTCATAGGGTTAGCTTCGAGTCAAGTTTGCTTGCGGTTAGGGTCAAGGGTTAGTTGGGAAAACTACTTCTGTGACAGCCTTTTGGCCGTCGATCCCATGTATCCGGCCCAGAGTCCAGTCCGGTTCCGGAACGGCCAAAAAAAAAAAAAACATGGCGGCCGCTACACTTTGCCCGGTTTTTCCCTGTCAGCGCCCTTCGCTCTAAGTAAAGCACTGTCCCACTTGACTTCTACAATCCTTTCATCGTCGCAAACGCTACAACAACCCTCTAAGTCAACAGAAGATCGCGCGTGCCTGCACTTCTAGTTTTCCAAGATCGATGGTCACTTTGTTGGCCAGCTCGCTCAAATTAAATCGACGCTTTCCTGGGCCAAGCGAGTCCCAAAAATCGGGTCAAACGAGGCTTTCTCCTTCCTGTCCTACTTGCCTCGGGCCTGCTGTCACGCAGCGGCTGACGGCAAGCCCCGAAATACGGCCTTTTGTCACCTCATGAATTATTCATGAGCCACCCAATATTTTTCGACAGGGAAACCCCGGCCCCCCAAAAGCAAGAAAATATTATAAGTCTAAAAGCAGGTCGCTTCTCGGCAACTACGTCAAGCCGGCAGGCAAGGGCAGGCCGCAAAACTCACGCTGACATAGTTCTCGACAAGAAACCTGCCTTAGACTTGCCGCCTGGATCGATCTGAACTTGATGCACAACCTTCACTACGAGCGCCCAAACAGCGCTGTTGTGCTTTACAAGGCTCAGAACATCCCTCAGTTCTTCGAGGGATGCTGTTGACTTGCGGGTTTCCGGACTTAATGATGTCCTTCCACCACCAGGCGGCGCAAACTTTGCTCCAAACACGGCCAATATTTTATTTACAATCCCGCAATCCCGCCATATTCTTGAACCTTCCCTCGGCTGATACGTCACTCAACGTCACAATACGGCGCCAGTCGCCCAGTCCCGCTCTGTTCAGTGCAAAAAAACATGGCCGACGCATCGTGCCAACCTGTTAAGACTGAATTTTGCTGATTTTTCGCCTGCTCAAGACGCCAGGACGGAGTAAACGAGCGCTGCAGGGCAAGGTGAGCTTCCGAAAAGCTTGTTTTCTAACGTTTTTTGCATCATTCCCACACTTTTGCGACGTTTTTAGTTGAAATTAGGCAAGGGTTGAAATTTCCACCGAAAACCCTTGAAGGGTTGGTTGGTGTTTTATCAAAACCACCCTTCT
>CAXIVM010002321.1:0-13234 GCA_964035705.1 Porites rus | reverse complement strand
TTGACCGTCAATGCCAATACTTGCGAGGCAAGAAAGTCACCTCTTTTGGTTTGTGTAGCTGCTGTGAGCGCAAGCGCTTACTGGAACAGCGAGTGACCACTGTCCAAAGTGGCATGTGAGCTTCGAAAGGGGGTGTGAGAATTTATAGTACTGAGGAGCGAAGACTCCATACCACTTGTTTAGAGACCGCAAAGAAAGCCATGGAGAGTTTTGGCTTGTTTGAATGACGTTCGTTAGCTTTTGAGGACATTGAAAGATCCCTTTCAATGTTTCCATATGTTTGTAGTTTGTGTATGAGGTGTCCGAGAACACCCGAAGATGTTTAGACTATGCTCTTAGTTGTTTCCAACTGTTTTTAGAACCTTTGTGAAGCGTAGAACTGTTTTGAGTATGGTTTTGCATGTCCACAAATGTCCCGAGAACATTTGTGAACCTTGGAGAACGTTCGTCACTTTGGCTCAAGTGTGCGGCGAAAAGTGTGCGTGTCTTTTGCCTGCTTTTTCTTTCGTTTTCGACTCGGGTCGTTGAGACACTTGACTGACTAGGTGTTTTGAGCACGAGAGCTTTTGATTTTCCGTCAGGAGTTTGTGTGTCAAACTTTCACGGGGGAGTTCAGAGAATCTTCCCGGGTGGCATTTCACCGACAACATCGGTGTGCATGCAGCACAGCACTTTGCCATCCAGCAATTCCCTTTGAGGACTGTGGTGGCAGAATTCACAGATGCCAAGGGCGTACCGGTCTGGCGAATCCTTGAAAAGCGAGCAGATCTTCGTGATTTGAACAATCACCAGAAGCGGTTGACCTTGAGACTGCCATCCCTTTAGCCAGAACAGCCCTCCAGCCAGCATAACTAAAATTTCAAGCGCGTGAACGCAAGGCTGTGGAGTTTTCCAAAAACAGGGGTTTTTGGCAGGAAGAAGTGCTCTACACTCTTACAGACTGGGCAAATTCGCAGAAAGTGTTTAGGGTGCCGCAAAAGCACCTGAACACTTTTTGCATGATTGGAGGGTGGTTATATTTGCGGAATCTAGGGGGGTTGCGACCGTCGTGGAAGCTCTCCTGCCTAGAAACTCTTTTACCACAGCTCAAGCGCTCACAAGCATGAAACGGCAGCTGCGGATCAAGCATGCCAAGCGAACATGCCGAAACCAAAGGGGATCAAATCTGTAAATCATTCCTTCATGTTCTTTGTTGGCTTCGGCTCCGCTGACTGGAAAAAGGAAACTAGTCGGTAATTCCTCTCCTTCCAGGGTCTTTTTCCTGACGTTCTGTGGCCTAGCTGAATGAATCAATCCTTAAGACTGGTGAGAAGACAGTCGCTGAATGGGGGTGCTGGAGGACGTGGCCTGACAATGTCTGGTGGCCGCGTCCGGTTGCAGGCTGCAACCCACACATGTGTCCAGACAAACTCTTGCAGGATGCTTTCGCTCTTCCCGTGTGTGTGTGTGAGTGTGAGTGTCGAAGTGTGAGTGTGGAAGTGTCAGTGTTCAAAGGATTTTCCGGAAGAACCCTTCGCAATGCTTTCAGGAAAAATTGTGGAAAAAAATGGCGCCACTGAAACTTCAAGGCTCACTGAAAAGGCTGGCAAATATTTCGTTCAAGTGGGCATTGGGAAGACGCTAGAAAAGAAAGACAGAGAGAGGAGAGAGAGAGAGAGAGAAAGAGAGAGAGAGAGAGAGAGACAAGAAAAAAAAGAAGAGAAAAATGACTCTTAGTTTGACTAATTAGGTTGGACAGATTTGAACCTTCTAGTTGTTCTAGTTGAAGCAAAGGCGCACGTCCAAGATTGCTCGTGCGACGTGGAACGCCCACACAGCAGTGACGGATGCGCCAGCAGTTCTGGATGCGCAGTCCCAGTTCTTGGCAGTATTTGAGTGGTTCGAACCCATCGGCGCCCCGGGGTACCACTTCCGTCTCCCGGCTTCGGAAGTGCGAAGTATGCCAGTGTCAAAGTATGCGAGTGTAAGTATGCAAGCATGATATGCAAGCGTGAGTATGCAAGCATGCAATGACTATGCAAGCATGCAATGAGTAGGCAAGTGTGAGTATGGAAAACTAGCACGGGGAGATGTCCCAATGAAAAAACATTTTCCCACTTTATAAATTCTCTCTTAAAGGCCGAGGGCGGGACGAACAGCGTCAACCGAAAGTGCAACCCTCTGCGGAGATCGTGCGTGTCGAGTGCGCGAAATGCACGCGAAATGCAGGTGAGAGTGCGATTTGTCCGGTGCGCGCGCAACCCTCTGCGGAGATCGTGCGTGTCGAGTGCGCGAAATGCAGGCACTGGCGACTTTCTATAGTGCTACTTCAGTACGCGGAGCAATCTGTGAGCTGGAAGCTGAGAACTGGCGACTTTGCAGTACAACTTGAGCACGCGGAGTCTCTGGGGAGCTGGAAGATGAGAACTGGCGACTTTGTAGTGCAACTTTAGTGCGCGGAGTAATCTGTGGAGCTGGAAGCTGAGAACTGGCGACTTTGTAGTACAACTTTAGTACGCGGAGTATCTGGGGAGCTGGAAGATGAGAACTGGCGACTTTGTAGTACAACTTCAGTACGCGGAGTATCTGGGGAGCTGGAAGATGAGAAGTGGCGACTTTGTAGTACAACTTCAGTACGCGGAGTATCTGGGAAGCTGGAAGATGAGAACTGGCGACTTTGTAGTACAACTTTAGTACGCGAAGCAATCTGTGGAGCTGGAAGCTGAGAACTGGCGACTTTGTAGTACAACTTTAGTACGCGGAGTATCTGCGGAGCTGGAAGATGAGAACTGGCGACTTTGTAGTACAACTTTAGTGCGCGGAGTATCTGGGGAGCTGGAAGATGAGAACTGGCGACTTTGTAGTACAACTTTAGTACACGGAGCAATCTGTGGAGCTGGAAGCTGAGAACTGGCGACTTTGTAGTACAACTTTAGTACGCGGAGTATCTGGGGAGCTGGAAGATGAGAACTGGCGACTTTGTAGTGCAACTTTAGTACGCGGAGTATCTGGGGAGCTGGAAGATGAGAACTGGCGACTTTGTAGTACAACTTTAGTACGCGGAGTAATCTGTGGAGCTGGAAGCTGGGAACTGGCGACTTTGTAGTACAACTTGAGCACGCGGAGTCTCTGGGGAGCTGGAAGATGAGAACTGGCAACTTTCTAGTACAACTTTAGAAAATGAGAACTGGCGACTTTGTCGTACAACTTTAGTACGCGGAGTATCTGGGGAGCTGGAAGATGAGAACTGGCGACTTTGTAGTGCAACTTTAGTACGCGGAGTATCTGGGGAGCTGGAAGATGAGAACTGGCGACTTTGTAGTACAACTTTAGTACGCGGAGCAATCTGTGGAGCTGGAAGCTGAGAACTGGCGACTTTGCAGTGCAACTTTAGTACGCGGATGAGTCATCTCTCGCGGCTGAGTCATCTCTCGCAGCTGCTCTGGCGCCCCTGCAGCTGAGTCATGTCTCCCGACCACCCGGCTCTCTTAAAAGGTTGACACACACACAGAGACCCACGCACTGCCTCAACTTACTCGGAGACACACACACAGACAGAGACTCATACACACACAGACATAGATACACACACACAGACCCACACACTGCCTCAACGCACTCGACTTAACACTTCACACTGAACACTTAACAGATAACTCACACTCTGACTTCCTACGTGATGAAAAATGCTTTCGGGCCACTCGTCGTCTAGTTTGTGTTGCTGTTTGCATCCCGAAGCAGTGCAGCGCGGGTGTCCAGCAGGTGACAAAAGGGCTATAGATTCCAAACAAAGAGGCTGACATTTTGCATGCAGCATGCGATTATGCAGGAGTGGTGACCACCTTTGGCTTATGAACCCGGCACATTTGTTGCTTTTTGCAGATGTTGGTAAAACTTGTAAACGTTGTTCGACATGACAGAAACGCCACATTTGGCGACATTCACTAAGCATGATTTACAAATTTTTTCTACCTTGGCTCCTTCTGCTGGAGCAATGCCACGGGACCGGAGCCCCAGCTGTAGCCAGTTTTGGGCCTCCGGGGTGGGAGCACAGGGTGACGCATACGTCCAGCTGCATGCGGGACGGAAAAAACCATGTAGGATGTCCCTTCTTCTTTGCTCATGAAACCCAACGGTGGGTGATGGACCCAGCGGAGAGCGGTCTGGGGTGCAGGTTCTGGCAGATCCAAAGCCCAAGGCCGCCAGAGGCTGGTCGTGACAAAGAGGACTTCTCTGAGAATTGAAGAATCACCAGGTAGATGGCATCGATGGCACGGGCCTGTTTGGTTGTTTGTTTTGGTCACAGCTTTCAACAGTACATTTACATACTTGTAGACTTCAGCAGCTAGCAGCGGTTGAATCGTTCTGGGAACGCGGCCACGTGCTTTGGCCAGGGGCTCGTGGCGGGCTGTCAGTGCTTGACCTGAGGCAGAGGCCCTGCGTCGGGCATAGGGCAAGCCAATGGGCTTGAACTCTTCAAGCGGAAAGTCAGAGAAACCTGGATATGGCAAGGTCCTGGAAAGGGCATCATTCCTCTTGGTCGGGTCCTCTTTTTCAGGGTTTCCCATGGGTTTGGAATCAGGGTGAGGAAAACAACACAAAAACAAACATTTTGAAAGATCATGACTTATACTCAGGTGAAATGAACAAGAACTTGTGAAATATACCTCAAAATTAATGCGGGTAAGTCGTGCCCTGCGTCCTAAAAACTGTATGACATGAAGCAAACATTTGAACAACAACTCAAAATAAGAGATGCAAGAGGCTGTCACCAACGATCTTCAATACGGTTGATTTTACATTGACAAACGTCATTGCTTAAGACTTTGGTATCTAAACAATGGATAAACATTGGAGACAGTTCGGGATTGAGAACGAAAATGCATAGAGGTAAACTTCATAGAGGAAAAGAAACATAGTGACGTTCCTGTGACATGTTCTCTTTTAGCTCTAATCTTCCAGCAAAAGGACCCCCCTAAACAAGCGATGATGAACCAGGTCGGAATGGCCTATGTCATGAATGCTTGCCACTGAAATTGTAGGATCTTATACTTACACTCTACATGACTT
The DNA here is from genome assembly GCA_964035705.1 of Porites rus. NCBI lineage: Eukaryota > Metazoa > Cnidaria > Anthozoa > Scleractinia > Poritidae > Porites > Porites rus. The sequence continues at coordinate 8,185 of CAXIVM010002321.1, read as the reverse complement.
AGACCTTTCCTTGGGAAAATTGTATGTAATATCTACGCGTTTGGCCTAAGTCATTTGACCTCAGTATAGATTTTGCTTCTTTGGTCAAGAGATGTTTCACACCCGTGTTTGGTCTCTTCAAGTGCAGGTTCTTTGGGGGACAGTTTCTGCAGCATCTTCTGTTCAGTTTGATGCCTCTCCACCCCCCCGCCACCCAGCCCGAGGCTGAAAGCTTTGGGCCTGCGTGTGACTGGATCGAAAGCCGAGCTGGAAGAACGTTACGAGGCCTGGAAGAACAAGAGCAAAGATGCAGCGAGTTCGACTGGGGCGAGAAGCCTCAGTTGGCAACCATGGTACTTCGAAATCAGACGCCTGGCCGGACCTCCGACGTGTGGTGTGCCCTAAACCCAAACCCCTTCGCCTTCAGGCGGCCACGTCTGTGCGGGTGGCCCAGCGGCGGGCCCCGTGGTGGGCGGCACTGGTGGACAGGTGATGTCGCAGTAGGTTTTCTCACTCTTTCCGGAGCAAAGTCCTGCCGTCCGCCCCGATGTCGCAGTGGGCACGGAGCCCCCCAAATTCTCCTGACGGTAGGCCGGGTATGGTGTTTGGGAACGCCGTTGTTTGGGAAAGTCCAACTTGGGGGATCCCCGACACGACACAGGACACCACCGGTGCGCCACGATGCTCTTAGCCTGCGGTCCCGCCCGTGGGGTTGCTGCTGCGCAGTGGAGACACCAAACCTTGGAGGATCCGGACCGATCCCGAAAGATCCGGACCGATCCCGCAAGATCCGGACCGGCCCCCCACCCCCGCCCGGACCCCGCCGCCTTGCGCGGAGACCTCGGACGCCGCCGAGGCCCACGAGGTCCGCCGGACCCGCCGGACTAACGTGAGCGAGCTCCTTCCAACGAGAAATGGAAGAAGGTTTTCATTTTGCAACGGGGTTTCAAGAGACAGTCGATGATCGAAATCTTTAAAACAACCGTCCAATGTCCAATTATTCGATATAGATTGATCAGCACATGTTTCATGTTTCCTTAGACTTCGCCGTGCGGGTGAGTGACGCGCTCGGTGAGTGACGAAGAGGAGTGTGAGTGAGTGACTCCCAACAGTGCAATAGTTGACTTGCCTCAATGCACCAGCTTTCCAAATAGACTCCAATTTGGAAGCGGCTTCGCTGTGGAAGCGGCTTCGACGGTGGCAGCCTGTCCAGGGCAAGAGAGAAAGAGAAGGAGACGATGGAGACGAGGACGAGGAACTGGGTGCCGTGCCAGAGTTTCACGCGGACGGTGGCCAAAAGGTTCTTTTCCCTTTCGGAGACCAGCAGGGGCAGAGGGCAGATAGCAAGAACATGTATAACATATACTGTAGAAGATTTTCCGGAGAATCTGAGAATCGCAGTGGTTGGTTCCTCATTAGGACGACACACCCACATGGCTTTCCGGCCTCGTCCTGCCCCAGGAGCTTCCGACCTCGCCAAAGCGTGCGAAGGTGCTTGGGAATGCTGTGGTGGGTGCTTGATCTTGTGGCATACCTAAAGCAAGGGGACCTCTGCAGAAGAAGGCCACGTGGCAAAGCATGATCGTGTATTTTTGGGGCAACTGTTGACAGAACAGATGCTTTTGAACATTCTTATTGTATCCTTGTATCTCTTCTTTTTTGGAGCTGCACGGCAAGCCAAAGGCACCAAGCGCCTGGAGAGCCCGGAGCGTGTTGCAGTCTTTGCAGTACCTTCACCTCAAAAGAATCAGATCTTTCCAAATTCTAGATGGCTAAGCAGGTCTGGTTCGTTTGAACTTCCGGAGAGCTGGGGATTTCCGCCAGGTAGAGGCTTCTCCCAAGAAGTCGCGGAAACCAAGCTCGCCAAAGACGAGTTCTCCCAAATCCAGTGCAAAGCTGGAGCCGGATGCTCCAGTGTGTCGTGGGTTGCTGGCACTGTGATGATGCTTTAGGCTTGCATTTCATAGATAGATATAATAACTTCTATTTGTTGAGTTGGGTGTGAATTGTGCACATACACAAGAATGGTAAGGAGAGCATCTCGAACGACGCACCAGTTAAAGGTGAAGAACGATACTTGGACATGCTCTTTGCTTCAACACAAGTCCCTGATTGCAATGAATGGTCCTTGGAGTCGGATTTTACCCAGGGAGCCCCCTAGCTCGCCAAAGCGCGCAAAGGCCAGGACAGAGATCATGGGAGGGGATGGGGCTTGGAAAGATGTAAACAACTGCGGTCCTGGTTGATGAACAGGGTGAGGCAGCTGCTTTTAGTCTACGGCCCAGAAGCACCACTGAATGTATATACATTATTTTGTCACCTTGTTTGGAGTTGCACGGCAAGCAAAAGGCACCAAGCGCCCGGAGAGTGTTGCAGTCTTTGCAGTACCTGCACCTCAAAAGAATCAGATCTTTCCAAATTCAAGATGGCTAAGCAGGTCTGGTTCGTTTGCATTTCCGAAGAGCTGGGGATTTCCGCCAGGTAGAGGCTTCTCCCAAGAAGTCGCGGAAACTAAGCTCTCCAAAGACGAGTTCTCCCAAATCCAGTGCAAAGCTGGAGCCGGATACTCTAGAGAGGACGCTGGCAGGGTGAATTGGGTGGTCGCCCGATCGCTAGGCTAGGTGACAGAATTCCGGTTTGTTTGGTCCTTGTACGGCCTGCTTGTGCTCAAGAGGAGGTGACAACTTGTTGTGGTCAGTGAGACATGTTTTAGGATGGAAAGATTCTTCTGCATCACTACATCCAAAAAAACAGGGTTGTGAGCAGGCTGTTGCTCGGGCTGTGTGTCAAAACAAGTACTGAGGGCTGACTGGATTTCATTCAACCATTTCGTGTGGCTTTGTTCAACTAGGTACGCCCTTTGAGAGTGTCAAACCGTCCGCTTTAGATGGTAGAGCCGATGATCACATCTGTGGTGAGTCTCCTGGCTAGTGACAGAAACCCATCCCTACAACCTAAAGGTTGCTCAGCATGTCCTGCGCGTCCCGCCAATAGCAGGGGTTTTCCCGGTTGCTGTTGGAGCTATAGATGGGGCAGTTCTTAGCATTGAGCATCGTACCAGACCAGGGCTAACAGCTGCATGGACTGTATCAGTGCTTTGTAGTCTACAGAGGCTTGCAGTTCGTTGAATAGACAGAGATTGCGGGAAACATAGGGTGTTCACTTGGCTCACACAAGCCGCAGGTTCTTTGAGGGTGTCTTCACAAGCAGATCGGTTTGTCGACCCCTGGTTGGAGTACGACATGTCACCCACACCCACCGTCGCACCGTGGGGAGTTTTTCGACCTTGCAAGGATGGTTTCGGACGGCGACGTGGGGGACCCTTTGGACTTCGAAGCTGAGCTCGAGGCACAGTTGGAAGGCCCGGTTTTGGGAAAGAGTTATTTAGAGCAACATTTGTGTAAAGGTTTCCTTAGAGGCAAGGCTCCTATTTATTCCACCACAACTCTTAACTGTCTTAATGATTTATCACAGACAGAAGGTGGAGCTGGGGACTGTTCAAGGCACTCATCAAGTTGTAGCCGTCACATGACTTGTGCAATGGCTGACGCCTGACGGGTAAACAGCCTTGTCAAGTCGACCCGTCTGTCAACATGTTGCGTTCAAAAACCCAATCGCCAGCCGCCAGCTACTCCTTTTTGCCCAATCTGAAAAGGCCTTGGTGACTTCAAGCCGGAACAGTTGGAGGAAGCGACTCTTGCCGACGAGGTCCGGGATTTCACGGTCGATATGGTTTGCACCAGCAAGTGCAGACATAGAAAAGAATCCACGAGAAGGAGGGGCACACGTTGTCGCAGGTCACAAAGAACAACATGTGGGACCATTTGCAAGGTTAAGTTCCCATATTTCGCTCTCACAGCCCTGTGGGTGTGTTGGTGACCGCCACTTCTTCTTTCCTTTGCTGGACCTTGTTGAACTGCCGGTGGCTGACAGGCCAAAGAAGAGAAACTCGAGCCAGGCGGGATTTGTGCTGCGGCAGTTGAAAAACCAGGGTAGGAGAATGGATCAAACTTCTGTCGCAAGCTTTGTTGGCTTGGAACTCATGGAGTTGCTTCACGGGCTCAGGCCTTCCGGATAGCTGTTGGTGACCACTGGTGAATTTTATTTGTTCGCAGCAAAGCAGCCAAGGGCTCCAGCTGGCTCATCGACGTGTTTCTTGCTAGAAGAAGAAACTTGTGCAAGGAGAAGAAAACAGACCTATAGATTTTCAACAACCTGTGCAGGGCAGCCATGAGTTTGTTAAAGGAAGCTGACTCCCACTTTTGGGTGAACTATGAACGCTCAGCTCAGCGGTCCAACAGGGTTTTTCACCCAAAGGCTGGGGTCCAACGGGTGCACCGCTCCGCCGAGGCCAGGCTTCGGCCGGCCGCGAAGCTCCCGCACTCCAGGCCCTGGGCGGCGGTCCCGATGCCGAAGCACCGATCCAGCCGTTCATCGCATCCCCTTGGCACCTTGGCTGCTTCGCAGCTGCCTTCCAGGTAGATGGGGATTGGGAGTGCAAACTTGCCTCTTCTGCATGATTCTTTGAGCATCTGAAAGAGCAATTTACAAAGTCTGGTGATGAACCAACCCGGTGCTGCCTGAAACGTGGCAGAACCTGAAATGAAGGGCCGATAAGTATTCCTTCCTGTGTGTACCAGTATCTACAGTATTCAACCTGCTTGAACCCTCGGTCTGGAGAAGGTCAAGCCTTGGGGTCTCTCTACATATACCCAAGGGTCGTTGGCACCATCCTTGAGTCGTTTTTTCTTCAACTCCGGGGTCCGTCCGAAGCGACCACAAGCCGTCACAAAGTCAACCAGTCCATAACTGTTTACACGTTCGGGCCGTCGACTTGCACGTTCGGGGCACTTGTTGACGCACCTTAGCACCAAAATTGGATTCTGGATTTTTTCTTTAAGTTTATGACCTTTCACACGTTTCCAGGTTTGAACCTTACACATTTCTTTTTTCCACTTTTCGACTTTTCGTTTTTTTGAGTTTTTGCAAATCCCGCCCGGAAAAGGAGGTGAACGAGGTGAAGGAGATGTGTTCGGCCGCCATGGAGTCGGAAGACCTGCTGCCCGACGAGTACAGGTGCCGAGTCTTCCGTCGAACCCACTGACCTTCTTGACTGCTTAGGAGGGAGCGACGGCTTGGTTCCGGTATCGTTTGTTCGGAGCTACAGGGAGGTCCTGGTCACTTTGCTAGATTAGAGACCTGAGCCGGTGAAGGGAAACGGGGTTCCCTCGATTGAAAAGACTTTTTGCGGCTTGTGCAGGAATGTTGAAGATTCCAGGACATCGAATGTTCAAAGACATCTGCATTGGGGGGTCCTTAATTACCCTGCCTCCAACAAGCATTGGGAAGGTGGTGCCCCAGTTGCATATGGGACCACAATAGATTATTCTCTTCACGATCCTATATAAGATCCTTCACTAATGTTGATGGAGTCCTGATTACATATATTATATATACCTGAAATCAACATGGAAGTGAACCACGGCTCTTCTACATATATGGCTTACCCCCAACTCGTGGGAACCGCCAAATGGGGCAACGGTGATTTGGTTGGACGGTGTGCTGTGGCCCTGCGCATTCTGTTCCCTCACCCAAGAGTCCAAGAAGCACTATTGGCGAGCCTGTGTTTCAAAACCTTAAGATCCTGAGTAGAGAACAGGGACTTCCAGTTTTGTACTATGACAGCAGTGGGTCGATTACCCTGAGATGGGGTCGCTTCAGATACGGCCCTTCTTGATGGTCGAATCTTGTGGCCAGGTTGCAGTTAGAGTCGCCTCACAAAGATTTGATTGACATGGTAATGAGTCGGGTGGCCCAGTTGGCGCAATTCTTTCGGTCGCTGCAACTGTTGGCTTTGCGGGCCTCTTGAAGAAAGAACCTATTTCTTGAAAAGCTGAGAGCAATAAAGAAAGTTGTTGGAGGCGTGGGTGCGGAGGACTTTGAGGCCCAGATTCTGCCATTTGAAGGGTTCCCTCCAAGGTGAAGCCGCGCGGACCCGACCCCCCAACCGAGAGCCGAACGCAGCGAGGTTCGCACGCCTGGTGGCGAGCGGGGCTGCGGTCCTTGGTCCGGGGGACCCGACCGCGTCGTGGTGCGACCAACCGGGAGGAGAACCTGGGGGAGGCTGGGGATGGGAGGTCCGGTTCTCTTGGGGTTTCTTTGGGGGTTCCGGTTCTCTCTGGTTTGTGAAGACAAGAACAGATCGAAGACCCTGCCGCAAAGGTGAGAGGCAGCTGGTGGTGTGTGCCGCCGTGTGCCGCTGTAGTTTGCCGCCCGGGGTGGTTCCCAGGGCCATAGGCTCTTAACCTGCGTGGGAGACTCTGCGTTCGTCTCACTAGCCCATGATTCCGTTTGTTTGATTTGCCTTTTGAAACACAGCATGATTCATCCAAAAAAGTGCAGCAGAACCGTGAATGAAGGTTGGAATCCGGCCCCGGACGTCAACGAGAAGCACCGGTGACCCATCTTAGCAGAAAGAACTGGTGATTCGAACTGCTGGTCAGGTGATCCAGTGAAACCCACTGGATGAGACTGGATGGAGCGGAGCTAAACCAATAAACTGAACGAAATCCCCATGATGAAGGCACCCATCCACCCACGTGAAACCTGGACCACCTGCTTCGTGGTCCTGGGTCCAGTCCAACGAACCCAGGTGCAAAGCCTCAATGACCTGAACGAGGCCTGCACCGCACCATCAGCGGATGGGGTGAAAACACCTCAACCTCATGGGAACCCCAAGAGTTTTGTTGATGAATCCAGTCGATTCGTGCGTGGGAACCCAGAAAGGCAGAACCGGTCGAGTCTGTAGGCGGTTTTGAGAGTCGACGGCACAACCCCCAACCTAAAGCACCATCTACTCGGGGTCCCTGGTGCCATTGATTGAGAAAACCACTGGATTTTGGGACCAAAAACCTCTGGGATGCTACGCCGGGTCCGCTGGGATGCCGCCCCGAAAATTCGGGTCCCAAACGGTGGGTCCCGAGGCTGGAGACGGATAGCGGGCGACGTTGGAGCATCGCGGGGCAGCGCACCTGCAGCGCGTGGGGGCAGGAGATGAAACATGGATGGAGGATGTTTTGGGAGCTGTGAGGAATGCCTCACAATGTTTGAGGTACTCTTCGTGCACGGATAAAGTCGAGTTCCGCAACTGCGCAGGATTCCGCAACTAGGATTCCGCAACTGTTTGGTCGGATTCCGCAACTGGGATTCCGCAACTAGGATTCCGAAACTAGGATTCCGCAACTAGGATTCCGCAACTAGGATTCCGCAACTAGGATTTCGCAACTAGGATTCCGAAACTAGGATTCCGCAACTGTCAAGATTCCGCAACTAGGATTCCGCAACTAGGATTCTGCAACTGGGATTCCGCAACTAGCGTTCCGCAACTAGGATTCCGCAACATTGTGGACTCCCTCACTAGGATTCCGCAACTTTGTGAATGATGAGGGGGTTGGCGTGATGTCGAGATCACACGATGGGGACAAGGGGGGGTCGGGGGGTGGGGGGGTTGGGTGGGGGGCTAATGACGTTGGTTTGGATGTGCTTCGAAGGTGATGTCACAGGCACACACGCTGTCGCATGATGTGGAGATCACCAGTTGCAAGTTTCAGAAGGCAAGTTGCAGAATCTGACTTTCCGGTTTCAGAATACCAGTTGCAGAATCTGACTTTCCAGTTTCAGAATACAAGTTTCAGAATCCCAGTTTCAGAATCCTAGTTTCAGAACCCCAGTTTCAGTAGGATTCAGAACCCCAGTTTCAGAATACCAGTTTCAGAATCCAAGTTTCAGAACCCTAGTTTCAGAACCCCAGTTTCAGAACCCTAGTTTCAGAATCCGACCGATTAGTTTCCGAATCGTGCTCTAACCCTTCGTGCACAGTTGTGCAGGTGGTACAAATTGGTCGAATCATGTCTTGAGTCTGCGAGGATCGCAGACGCTACACAGGGCAGCCGGCTAGCCGGCTAGCCTGTCTTCGCACCTTTGTCTCCCACATTCTTCCTGTTTGGTCGCCCTCCCCCCACCGGCGCCAGCCGGTCGACAGAAGCCAAGCCGAGCCAAGGGGTCCTTTCACCGGGAAATCCCGGCAGGTGGACCGCGCGGAGTTGCCCAAGAAGATGGATCAGATGGTGGGACCAAGCCCAGAAGAACGACTCGTCGAGTCGAGCGTCGTGTGGATTGTGTAGATTTTCATGGCCCACGGTGCAGA
>CAXIVM010002319.1:0-20921 GCA_964035705.1 Porites rus | reverse complement strand
GTCTTTAGACAGTTTCGAAGGGCGCAAATAAGGTATTTTTATGATTAATCCTACACACTTTTGGTAAGATTTTCTTAACATCTTTTTTTAAGCTTATTTCGCTAAGTTTAAATTTTGGGCTAGCCGCATCCAAGAAACGCCCAAAGAACCTTTAATTACATTTGATTAGTGGCATAATATCTTAAAAATATCGTCCAGATTTTTTTTCGAGAGTTTTTAAGCGCGCAAACATAAAAAAATGTTCATGTTTAATCCGAACCTTTTTTTTGTAACCTTTTAAATCAAACTTTGATTGGGCTTACTAAACCAGGTAGAAATTTTGGGTTGGGCGCGTCCCGAAAAAGCAGAAAACACCTTTCATGACATTGAAATAGTTGAAGAATGTATCCAGGATGTCGTCAAGCCAGTCTTTAGACAGTTTCGAAGGGCGCAAATAAGGTATTTTTATGATTAATCCTACACACTTTTGGTAAGATTTTCTTAACATCTTTTTTTAAGCTTATTTCGCTAAGTTTAAATTTTGGGCTAGCCGCATCCAAGAAACGCCCAAAGAACCTTTAATTACATTTGATTAGTGGCATAATATCTTAAAAATATCGTCCAGATTTTTTTTCGAGAGTTTTTAAGCGCGCAAACATAAAAAAATGTTCATGTTTAATCCGAACCTTTTTTTTGTAACCTTTTAAATCAAACTTTGATTGGGCTTACTAAACCAGGTAGAAATTTTGGGTTGGGCGCGTCCCGAAAAAGCAGAAAACACCTTTCATGACATTGAAATAGTTGAAGAATGTATCCAGGATGTCGTCAAGCCAGTCTTTAGACAGTTTCGAAGGGCGCAAATAAGGTATTTTTATGATTAATCCTACACACTTTTGGTAAGATTTTCTTAACATCTTTTTTTAAGCTTATTTCGCTAAGTTTAAATTTTGGGCTAGCCGCATCCAAGAAACGCCCAAAGAACCTTTAATTACATTTGATTAGTGGCATAATATCTTAAAAATATCGTCCAGATTTTTTTTCGAGAGTTTTTAAGCGCGCAAACATAAAAAAATGTTCATGTTTAATCCGAACCTTTTTTTTGTAACCTTTTTAAATCAAACTTTGATTGGGCTTACTAAACCAGGTAGAAATTTTGGGTTGGGCGCGTCCCGAAAAAGCAGAAAACACCTTTCATGACATTGAAATAGTTGAAGAATGTATCCAGGATGTCGTCAAGCCAGTCTTTAGACAGTTTCGAAGGGCGCAAATAAGGTATTTTTATGATTAATCCTACACACTTTTGGTAAGATTTTCTTAACATCTTTTTTTAAGCTTATTTCGCTAAGTTTAAATTTTGGGCTAGCCGCATCCAAGAAACGCCCAAAGAACCTTTAATTACATTTGATTAGTGGCATAATATCTTAAAAATATCGTCCAGATTTTTTTTCGAGAGTTTTTAAGCGCGCAAACATAAAAAATGTTCATGTTTAATCCGAACCTTTTTTTTGTAACCTTTTAAATCAAACTTTGATTGGGCTTACTAAACCAGGTAGAAATTTTGGGTTGGGCGCGTCCCGAAAAAGCAGAAAACACCTTTCATGACATTGAAATAGTTGAAGAATGTATCCAGGATGTCGTCAAGCCAGTCTTTAGACAGTTTCGAAGGGCGCAAATAAGGTATTTTTATGATTAATCCTACACACTTTTGGTAAGATTTTCTTAACATCTTTTTTTAAGCTTATTTCGCTAAGTTTAAATTTTGGGCTAGCCGCATCCAAGAAACGCCCAAAGAACCTTTAATTACATTTGATTAGTGGCATAATATCTTAAAAATATCGTCCAGATTTTTTTTCGAGAGTTTTTAAGCGCGCAAACATAAAAAAAATGTTCATGTTTAATCCGAACCTTTTTTTTGTAACCTTTTAAATCAAACTTTGATTGGGCTTACTAAACCAGGTAGAAATTTTGGGTTGGGCGCGTCCCGAAAAAGCAGAAAACACCTTTCATGACATTGAAATAGTTGAAGAATGTATCCAGGATGTCGTCAAGCCAGTCTTTAGACAGTTTCGAAGGGCGCAAATAAGGTATTTTTATGATTAATCCTACACACTTTTGGTAAGATTTTCTTAACATCTTTTTTTAAGCTTATTTCGCTAAGTTTAAATTTTGGGCTAGCCGCATCCAAGAAACGCCCAAAGAACCTTTAATTACATTTGATTAGTGGCATAATATCTTAAAAATATCGTCCAGATTTTTTTTCGAGAGTTTTTAAGCGCGCAAACATAAAAAAATGTTCATGTTTAATCCGAACCTTTTTTTTGTAACCTTTTAAATCAAACTTTGATTGGGCTTACTAAACCAGGTAGAAATTTTGGGTTGGGCGCGTCCCGAAAAAGCAGAAAACACCTTTCATGACATTGAAATAGTTGAAGAATGTATCCAGGATGTCGTCAAGCCAGTCTTTAGACAGTTTCGAAGGGCGCAAATAAGGTATTTTTATGATTAATCCTACACACTTTTGGTAAGATTTTCTTAACATCTTTTTTTAAGCTTATTTCGCTAAGTTTAAATTTTGGGCTAGCCGCATCCAAGAAACGCCCAAAGAACCTTTAATTACATTTGATTAGTGGCATAATATCTTAAAAATATCGTCCAGATTTTTTTTCGAGAGTTTTTAAGCGCGCAAACATAAAAAAATGTTCATGTTTAATCCGAACCTTTTTTTTGTAACCTTTTAAATCAAACTTTGATTGGGCTTACTAAACCAGGTAGAAATTTTGGGTTGGGCGCGTCCCGAAAAAGCAGAAAACACCTTTCATGACATTGAAATAGTTGAAGAATGTATCCAGGATGTCGTCAAGCCAGTCTTTAGACAGTTTCGAAGGGCGCAAATAAGGTATTTTTATGATTAATCCTACACACTTTTGGTAAGATTTTCTTAACATCTTTTTTTAAGCTTATTTCGCTAAGTTTAAATTTTGGGCTAGCCGCATCCAAGAAACGCCCAAAGAACCTTTAATTACATTTGATTAGTGGCATAATATCTTAAAAATATCGTCCAGATTTTTTTTCGAGAGTTTTTAAGCGCGCAAACATAAAAAAATGTTCATGTTTAATCCGAACCTTTTTTTTGTAACCTTTTAAATCAAACTTTGATTGGGCTTACTAAACCAGGTAGAAATTTTGGGTTGGGCGCGTCCCGAAAAAGCAGAAAACACCTTTCATGACATTGAAATAGTTGAAGAATGTATCCAGGATGTCGTCAAGCCAGTCTTTAGACAGTTTCGAAGGGCGCAAATAAGGTATTTTTATGATTAATCCTACACACTTTTGGTAAGATTTTCTTAACATCTTTTTTTAAGCTTATTTCGCTAAGTTTAAATTTTGGGCTAGCCGCATCCAAGAAACGCCCAAAGAACCTTTAATTACATTTGATTAGTGGCATAATATCTTAAAAATATCGTCCAGATTTTTTTTCGAGAGTTTTTAAGCGCGCAAACATAAAAAAATGTTCATGTTTAATCCGAACCTTTTTTTTGTAACCTTTTAAATCAAACTTTGATTGGGCTTACTAAACCAGGTAGAAATTTTGGGTTGGGCGCGTCCCGAAAAAGCAGAAAACACCTTTCATGACATTGAAATAGTTGAAGAATGTATCCAGGATGTCGTCAAGCCAGTCTTTAGACAGTTTCGAAGGGCGCAAATAAGGTATTTTTATGATTAATCCTACACACTTTTGGTAAGATTTTCTTAACATCTTTTTTTAAGCTTATTTCGCTAAGTTTAAATTTTGGGCTAGCCGCATCCAAGAAACGCCCAAAGAACCTTTAATTACATTTGATTAGTGGCATAATATCTTAAAAATATCGTCCAGATTTTTTTTCGAGAGTTTTTAAGCGCGCAAACATAAAAAAATGTTCATGTTTAATCCGAACCTTTTTTTTGTAACCTTTTAAATCAAACTTTGATTGGGCTTACTAAACCAGGTAGAAATTTTGGGTTGGGCGCGTCCCGAAAAAGCAGAAAACACCTTTCATGACATTGAAATAGTTGAAGAATGTATCCAGGATGTCGTCAAGCCAGTCTTTAGACAGTTTCGAAGGGCGCAAATAAGGTATTTTTATGATTAATCCTACACACTTTTGGTAAGATTTCTTAACATCTTTTTTTAAGCTTATTTCGCTAAGTTTAAATTTTGGGCTAGCCGCATCCAAGAAACGCCCAAAGAACCTTTAATTACATTTGATTAGTGGCATAATATCTTAAAAATATCGTCCAGATTTTTTTTCGAGAGTTTTTAAGCGCGCAAACATAAAAAAATGTTCATGTTTAATCCGAACCTTTTTTTTGTAACCTTTTAAATCAAACTTTGATTGGGCTTACTAAACCAGGTAGAAATTTTGGGTTGGGCGCGTCCCGAAAAAGCAGAAAACACCTTTCATGACATTGAAATAGTTGAAGAATGTATCCAGGATGTCGTCAAGCCAGTCTTTAGACAGTTTCGAAGGGCGCAAATAAGGTATTTTTATGATTAATCCTACACACTTTTGGTAAGATTTTCTTAACATCTTTTTTTAAGCTTATTTCGCTAAGTTTAAATTTTGGGCTAGCCGCATCCAAGAAACGCCCAAAGAACCTTTAATTACATTTGATTAGTGGCATAATATCTTAAAAATATCGTCCAGATTTTTTTTCGAGAGTTTTTAAGCGCGCAAACATAAAAAAATGTTCATGTTTAATCCGAACCTTTTTTTTGTAACCTTTTAAATCAAACTTTGATTGGGCTTACTAAACCAGGTAGAAATTTTGGGTTGGGCGCGTCCCGAAAAAGCAGAAAACACCTTTCATGACATTGAAATAGTTGAAGAATGTATCCAGGATGTCGTCAAGCCAGTCTTTAGACAGTTTCGAAGGGCGCAAATAAGGTATTTTTATGATTAATCCTACACACTTTTGGTAAGATTTTCTTAACATCTTTTTTTAAGCTTATTTCGCTAAGTTTAAATTTTGGGCTAGCCGCATCCAAGAAACGCCCAAAGAACCTTTAATTACATTTGATTAGTGGCATAATATCTTAAAAATATCGTCCAGATTTTTTTTCGAGAGTTTTTAAGCGCGCAAACATAAAAAAATGTTCATGTTTAATCCGAACCTTTTTTTTGTAACCTTTTAAATCAAACTTTGATTGGGCTTACTAAACCAGGTAGAAATTTTGGGTTGGGCGCGTCCCGAAAAAGCAGAAAACACCTTTCATGACATTGAAATAGTTGAAGAATGTATCCAGGATGTCGTCAAGCCAGTCTTTAGACAGTTTCGAAGGGCGCAAATAAGGTATTTTTATGATTAATCCTACACACTTTTGGTAAGATTTTCTTAACATCTTTTTTTAAGCTTATTTCGCTAAGTTTAAATTTTGGGCTAGCCGCATCCAAGAAACGCCCAAAGAACCTTTAATTACATTTGATTAGTGGCATAATATCTTAAAAATATCGTCCAGATTTTTTTTCGAGAGTTTTTAAGCGCGCAAACATAAAAAAATGTTCATGTTTAATCCGAACCTTTTTTTTGTAACCTTTTAAATCAAACTTTGATTGGGCTTACTAAACCAGGTAGAAATTTTGGGTTGGGCGCGTCCCGAAAAAGCAGAAAACACCTTTCATGACATTGAAATAGTTGAAGAATGTATCCAGGATGTCGTCAAGCCAGTCTTTAGACAGTTTCGAAGGGCGCAAATAAGGTATTTTTATGATTAATCCTACACACTTTTGGTAAGATTTTCTTAACATCTTTTTTTAAGCTTATTTCGCTAAGTTTAAATTTTGGGCTAGCCGCATCCAAGAAACGCCCAAAGAACCTTTAATTACATTTGATTAGTGGCATAATATCTTAAAAATATCGTCCAGATTTTTTTTCGAGAGTTTTTAAGCGCGCAAACATAAAAAAATGTTCATGTTTAATCCGAACCTTTTTTTTGTAACCTTTTAAATCAAACTTTGATTGGGCTTACTAAACCAGGTAGAAATTTTGGGTTGGGCGCGTCCCGAAAAAGCAGAAAACACCTTTCATGACATTGAAATAGTTGAAGAATGTATCCAGGATGTCGTCAAGCCAGTCTTTAGACAGTTTCGAAGGGCGCAAATAAGGTATTTTTATGATTAATCCTACACACTTTTGGTAAGATTTTCTTAACATCTTTTTTTAAGCTTATTTCGCTAAGTTTAAATTTTGGGCTAGCCGCATCCAAGAAACGCCCAAAGAACCTTTAATTACATTTGATTAGTGGCATAATATCTTAAAAATATCGTCCAGATTTTTTTTCGAGAGTTTTTAAGCGCGCAAACATAAAAAAATGTTCATGTTTAATCCGAACCTTTTTTTGTAACCTTTTAAATCAAACTTTGATTGGGCTTACTAAACCAGGTAGAAATTTTGGGTTGGGCGCGTCCCGAAAAAGCAGAAAACACCTTTCATGACATTGAAATAGTTGAAGAATGTATCCAGGATGTCGTCAAGCCAGTCTTTAGACAGTTTCGAAGGGCGCAAATAAGGTATTTTTATGATTAATCCTACACACTTTTGGTAAGATTTTCTTAACATCTTTTTTTAAGCTTATTTCGCTAAGTTTAAATTTTGGGCTAGCCGCATCCAAGAAACGCCCAAAGAACCTTTAATTACATTTGATTAGTGGCATAATATCTTAAAAATATCGTCCAGATTTTTTTTCGAGAGTTTTTAAGCGCGCAAACATAAAAAAATGTTCATGTTTAATCCGAACCTTTTTTTTGTAACCTTTTAAATCAAACTTTGATTGGGCTTACTAAACCAGGTAGAAATTTTGGGTTGGGCGCGTCCCGAAAAAGCAGAAAACACCTTTCATGACATTGAAATAGTTGAAGAATGTATCCAGGATGTCGTCAAGCCAGTCTTTAGACAGTTTCGAAGGGCGCAAATAAGGTATTTTTATGATTAATCCTACACACTTTTGGTAAGATTTTCTTAACATCTTTTTTTAAGCTTATTTCGCTAAGTTTAAATTTTGGGCTAGCCGCATCCAAGAAACGCCCAAAGAACCTTTAATTACATTTGATTAGTGGCATAATATCTTAAAAATATCGTCCAGATTTTTTTTTCGAGAGTTTTTAAGCGCGCAAACATAAAAAAATGTTCATGTTTAATCCGAACCTTTTTTTTGTAACCTTTTAAATCAAACTTTGATTGGGCTTACTAAACCAGGTAGAAATTTTGGGTTGGGCGCGTCCCGAAAAAGCAGAAAACACCTTTCATGACATTGAAATAGTTGAAGAATGTATCCAGGATGTCGTCAAGCCAGTCTTTAGACAGTTTCGAAGGGCGCAAATAAGGTATTTTTATGATTAATCCTACACACTTTTGGTAAGATTTTCTTAACATCTTTTTTTAAGCTTATTTCGCTAAGTTTAAATTTTGGGCTAGCCGCATCCAAGAAACGCCCAAAGAACCTTTAATTACATTTGATTAGTGGCATAATATCTTAAAAATATCGTCCAGATTTTTTTTCGAGAGTTTTTAAGCGCGCAAACATAAAAAAATGTTCATGTTTAATCCGAACCTTTTTTTTGTAACCTTTTAAATCAAACTTTGATTGGGCTTACTAAACCAGGTAGAAATTTTGGGTTGGGCGCGTCCCGAAAAAGCAGAAAACACCTTTCATGACATTGAAATAGTTGAAGAATGTATCCAGGATGTCGTCAAGCCAGTCTTTAGACAGTTTCGAAGGGCGCAAATAAGGTATTTTTATGATTAATCCTACACACTTTTGGTAAGATTTTCTTAACATCTTTTTTTAAGCTTATTTCGCTAAGTTTAAATTTTGGGCTAGCCGCATCCAAGAAACGCCCAAAGAACCTTTAATTACATTTGATTAGTGGCATAATATCTTAAAAATATCGTCCAGATTTTTTTTCGAGAGTTTTTAAGCGCGCAAACATAAAAAAATGTTCATGTTTAATCCGAACCTTTTTTTTGTAACCTTTTAAATCAAACTTTGATTGGGCTTACTAAACCAGGTAGAAATTTTGGGTTGGGCGCGTCCCGAAAAAGCAGAAAACACCTTTCATGACATTGAAATAGTTGAAGAATGTATCCAGGATGTCGTCAAGCCAGTCTTTAGACAGTTTCGAAGGGCGCAAATAAGGTATTTTTATGATTAATCCTACACACTTTTGGTAAGATTTTCTTAACATCTTTTTTTAAGCTTATTTCGCTAAGTTTAAATTTTGGGCTAGCCGCATCCAAGAAACGCCCAAAGAACCTTTAATTACATTTGATTAGTGGCATAATATCTTAAAAATATCGTCCAGATTTTTTTCGAGAGTTTTTAAGCGCGCAAACATAAAAAAATGTTCATGTTTAATCCGAACCTTTTTTTTGTAACCTTTTAAATCAAACTTTGATTGGGCTTACTAAACCAGGTAGAAATTTTGGGTTGGGCGCGTCCCGAAAAAGCAGAAAACACCTTTCATGACATTGAAATAGTTGAAGAATGTATCCAGGATGTCGTCAAGCCAGTCTTTAGACAGTTTCGAAGGGCGCAAATAAGGTATTTTTATGATTAATCCTACACACTTTTGGTAAGATTTTCTTAACATCTTTTTTTAAGCTTATTTCGCTAAGTTTAAATTTTGGGCTAGCCGCATCCAAGAAACGCCCAAAGAACCTTTAATTACATTTGATTAGTGGCATAATATCTTAAAAATATCGTCCAGATTTTTTTTCGAGAGTTTTTAAGCGCGCAAACATAAAAAAATGTTCATGTTTAATCCGAACCTTTTTTTTGTAACCTTTTAAATCAAACTTTGATTGGGCTTACTAAACCAGGTAGAAATTTTGGGTTGGGCGCGTCCCGAAAAAGCAGAAAACACCTTTCATGACATTGAAATAGTTGAAGAATGTATCCAGGATGTCGTCAAGCCAGTCTTTAGACAGTTTCGAAGGGCGCAAATAAGGTATTTTTATGATTAATCCTACACACTTTTGGTAAGATTTTCTTAACATCTTTTTTTAAGCTTATTTCGCTAAGTTTAAATTTTGGGCTAGCCGCATCCAAGAAACGCCCAAAGAACCTTTAATTACATTTGATTAGTGGCATAATATCTTAAAAATATCGTCCAGATTTTTTTTCGAGAGTTTTTAAGCGCGCAAACATAAAAAAATGTTCATGTTTAATCCGAACCTTTTTTTTGTAACCTTTTAAATCAAACTTTGATTGGGCTTACTAAACCAGGTAGAAATTTTGGGTTGGGCGCGTCCCGAAAAAGCAGAAAACACCTTTCATGACATTGAAATAGTTGAAGAATGTATCCAGGATGTCGTCAAGCCAGTCTTTAGACAGTTTCGAAGGGCGCAAATAAGGTATTTTTATGATTAATCCTACACACTTTTGGTAAGATTTTCTTAACATCTTTTTTAAGCTTATTTCGCTAAGTTTAAATTTTGGGCTAGCCGCATCCAAGAAACGCCCAAAGAACCTTTAATTACATTTGATTAGTGGCATAATATCTTAAAAATATCGTCCAGATTTTTTTTCGAGAGTTTTTAAGCGCGCAAACATAAAAAAATGTTCATGTTTAATCCGAACCTTTTTTTTTGTAACCTTTTAAATCAAACTTTGATTGGGCTTACTAAACCAGGTAGAAATTTTGGGTTGGGCGCGTCCCGAAAAAGCAGAAAACACCTTTCATGACATTGAAATAGTTGAAGAATGTATCCAGGATGTCGTCAAGCCAGTCTTTAGACAGTTTCGAAGGGCGCAAATAAGGTATTTTTATGATTAATCCTACACACTTTTGGTAAGATTTTCTTAACATCTTTTTTTAAGCTTATTTCGCTAAGTTTAAATTTTGGGCTAGCCGCATCCAAGAAACGCCCAAAGAACCTTTAATTACATTTGATTAGTGGCATAATATCTTAAAAATATCGTCCAGATTTTTTTTCGAGAGTTTTTAAGCGCGCAAACATAAAAAAATGTTCATGTTTAATCCGAACCTTTTTTTGTAACCTTTTAAATCAAACTTTGATTGGGCTTACTAAACCAGGTAGAAATTTTGGGTTGGGCGCGTCCCGAAAAAGCAGAAAACACCTTTCATGACATTGAAATAGTTGAAGAATGTATCCAGGATGTCGTCAAGCCAGTCTTTAGACAGTTTCGAAGGGCGCAAATAAGGTATTTTTATGATTAATCCTACACACTTTTGGTAAGATTTTCTTAACATCTTTTTTTAAGCTTATTTCGCTAAGTTTAAATTTTGGGCTAGCCGCATCCAAGAAACGCCCAAAGAACCTTTAATTACATTTGATTAGTGGCATAATATCTTAAAAATATCGTCCAGATTTTTTTCGAGAGTTTTTAAGCGCGCAAACATAAAAAAATGTTCATGTTTAATCCGAACCTTTTTTTTGTAACCTTTTAAATCAAACTTTGATTGGGCTTACTAAACCAGGTAGAAATTTTGGGTTGGGCGCGTCCCGAAAAAGCAGAAAAACACCTTTCATGACATTGAAATAGTTGAAGAATGTATCCAGGATGTCGTCAAGCCAGTCTTTAGACAGTTTCGAAGGGCGCAAATAAGGTATTTTTATGATTAATCCTACACACTTTTGGTAAGATTTTCTTAACATCTTTTTTTAAGCTTATTTCGCTAAGTTTAAATTTTGGGCTAGCCGCATCCAAGAAACGCCCAAAGAACCTTTAATTACATTTGATTAGTGGCATAATATCTTAAAAATATCGTCCAGATTTTTTTTCGAGAGTTTTTAAGCGCGCAAACATAAAAAAATGTTCATGTTTAATCCGAACCTTTTTTTTGTAACCTTTTAAATCAAACTTTGATTGGGCTTACTAAACCAGGTAGAAATTTTGGGTTGGGCGCGTCCCGAAAAAGCAGAAAACACCTTTCATGACATTGAAATAGTTGAAGAATGTATCCAGGATGTCGTCAAGCCAGTCTTTAGACAGTTTCGAAGGGCGCAAATAAGGTATTTTTATGATTAATCCTACACACTTTTGGTAAGATTTTCTTAACATCTTTTTTTAAGCTTATTTCGCTAAGTTTAAATTTTGGGCTAGCCGCATCCAAGAAACGCCCAAAGAACCTTTAATTTACATTTGATTAGTGGCATAATATCTTAAAAATATCGTCCAGATTTTTTTTCGAGAGTTTTTAAGCGCGCAAACATAAAAAAATGTTCATGTTTAATCCGAACCTTTTTTTTGTAACCTTTTAAATCAAACTTTGATTGGGCTTACTAAACCAGGTAGAAATTTTGGGTTGGGCGCGTCCCGAAAAAGCAGAAAACACCTTTCATGACATTGAAATAGTTGAAGAATGTATCCAGGATGTCGTCAAGCCAGTCTTTAGACAGTTTCGAAGGGCGCAAATAAGGTATTTTTATGATTAATCCTACACACTTTTGGTAAGATTTTCTTAACATCTTTTTTAAGCTTATTTCGCTAAGTTTAAATTTTGGGCTAGCCGCATCCAAGAAACGCCCAAAGAACCTTTAATTACATTTGATTAGTGGCATAATATCTTAAAAATATCGTCCAGATTTTTTTTCGAGAGTTTTAAGCGCGCAAACATAAAAAAATGTTCATGTTTAATCCGAACCTTTTTTTTGTAACCTTTTAAATCAAACTTTGATTGGGCTTACTAAACCAGGTAGAAATTTTGGGTTGGGCGCGTCCCGAAAAAGCAGAAAACACCTTTCATGACATTGAAATAGTTGAAGAATGTATCCAGGATGTCGTCAAGCCAGTCTTTAGACAGTTTCGAAGGGCGCAAATAAGGTATTTTTATGATTAATCCTACAGTACTTTGGTAAGATTTTCTTAACATCTTTTTTAAGCTTATTTCCTAAGTTTTAAATTTTGGGCTAGCCGCATCCAAGAAAGCCCAAAGAACCTTTAATTACATTTGATTAGTGGCATTAATATCTTAAAAATATCGTCCAGATTTATTTTCGAGATTTTTTAAGCGCCAAACATAAAAAAATGTTCATGTTTAATCATGTTTAATCCGAACCTTTTTTTTGTAACCTTTTAAATCAAACTTTGATTGGGCTTACTAAACCAGGTAGAAATTTTGGGTTGGGCGCGTCCCGAAAAAGCAGAAAACACCTTTCATGACATTGAAATAGTTGAAGAATGTATCCAGGATGTCGTCAAGCCAGTCTTTAGACAGTTTCGAAGGGCGCAAATAAGGTATTTTTATGATTAATCCTACCACTTAAGATTTTCTTAACATCTTTTTTTAAGCTTATTTCGCTAAGTTTAAATTTTGGGCTAGCCGCATCCAAGAAACGCCCAAAGAACCTTTAATTACATTTGATTAGTGGCATAATATCTTAAAAATATCGTCCAGATTTTTTTTCGAGAGTTTTTAAGCGCGCAAACATAAAAAAATGTTCATGTTTAATCCGAACCTTTTTTTTGTAACCTTTTAAATCAAACTTTGATTGGGCTTACTAAACCAGGTAGAAATTTTGGGTTGGGCGCGTCCCGAAAAAGCAGAAAACACCTTTCATGACATTGAAATAGTTGAAGAATGTATCCAGGATGTCGTCAAGCCAGTCTTTAGACAGTTTCGAAGGGCGCAAATAAGGTATTTTTATGATTAATCCTACACACTTTTGGTAAGATTTTCTTAACATCTTTTTTTAAGCTTATTTCGCTAAGTTTAAATTTTGGGCTAGCCGCATCCAAGAAACGCCCAAAGAACCTTTAATTACATTTGATTAGTGGCATAATATCTTAAAAATATCGTCCAGATTTTTTTTCGAGAGTTTTTAAGCGCGCAAACATAAAAAAATGTTCATGTTTAATCCGAACCTTTTTTTTGTAACCTTTTAAATCAAACTTTGATTGGGCTTACTAAACCAGGTAGAAATTTTGGGTTGGGCGCGTCCCGAAAAAGCAGAAAACACCTTTCATGACATTGAAATAGTTGAAGAATGTATCCAGGATGTCGTCAAGCCAGTCTTTAGACAGTTTCGAAGGGCGCAAATAAGGTATTTTTATGATTAATCCTACACACTTTTGGTAAGATTTTCTTAACATCTTTTTTTAAGCTTATTTCGCTAAGTTTAAATTTTGGGCTAGCCGCATCCAAGAAACGCCCAAAGAACCTTTAATTACATTTGATTAGTGGCATAATATCTTAAAAATATCGTCCAGATTTTTTTTCGAGAGTTTTTAAGCGCGCAAACATAAAAAAATGTTCATGTTTAATCCGAACCTTTTTTTTGTAACCTTTTAAATCAAACTTTGATTGGGCTTACTAAACCAGGTAGAAATTTTGGGTTGGGCGCGTCCCGAAAAAGCCACCTTTCATGACATTGAAATAGTTGAAGAATGTATCCAGGATGTCGTCAAGCCAGTCTTTAGACAGTTTCGAAGGGCGCAAATAAGGTATTTTTATGATTAATCCTACACACTTTTGGTAAGATTTTCTTAACATCTTTTTTAAGCTTATTTCGCTAAGTTTAAATTTTGGGCTAGCCGCATCCAAGAAACGCCCAAAGAACCTTTAATTACATTTGATTAGTGGCATAATATCTTAAAAATATCGTCCAGATTTTTTTTCGAGAGTTTTTAAGCGCGCAAACATAAAAAAATGTTCATGTTTAATCCGAACCTTTTTTTTGTAACCTTTTAAATCAAACTTTGATTGGGCTTACTAAACCAGGTAGAAATTTTGGGTTGGGCGCGTCCCGAAAAAGCAGAAAACACCTTTCATGACATTGAAATAGTTGAAGAATGTATCCAGGATGTCGTCAAGCCAGTCTTTAGACAGTTTCGAAGGGCGCAAATAAGGTATTTTTATGATTAATCCTACACACTTTTGGTAAGATTTTCTTAACATCTTTTTTTAAGCTTATTTCGCTAAGTTTAAATTTTGGGCTAGCCGCATCCAAGAAACGCCCAAAGAACCTTTAATTACATTTGATTAGTGGCATAATATCTTAAAAATATCGTCCAGATTTTTTTTCGAGAGTTTTTAAGCGCGCAAACATAAAAAAATGTTCATGTTTAATCCGAACCTTTTTTTTGTAACCTTTTAAATCAAACTTTGATTGGGCTTACTAAACCAGGTAGAAATTTTGGGTTGGGCGCGTCCCGAAAAAGCAGAAAACACCTTTCATGACATTGAAATAGTTGAAGAATGTATCCAGGATGTCGTCAAGCCAGTCTTTAGACAGTTTCGAAGGGCGCAAATAAGGTATTTTTATGATTAATCCTACACACTTTTGGTAAGATTTTCTTAACATCTTTTTTTAAGCTTATTTCGCTAAGTTTAAATTTTGGGCTAGCCGCATCCAAGAAACGCCCAAAGAACCTTTAATTACATTTGATTAGTGGCATAATATCTTAAAAATATCGTCCAGATTTTTTTTCGAGAGTTTTTAAGCGCGCAAACATAAAAAAATGTTCATGTTTAATCCGAACCTTTTTTTTGTAACCTTTTAAATCAAACTTTGATTGGGCTTACTAAACCAGGTAGAAATTTTGGGTTGGGCGCGTCCCGAAAAAGCAGAAAACACCTTTCATGACATTGAAATAGTTGAAGAATGTATCCAGGATGTCGTCAAGCCAGTCTTTAGACAGTTTCGAAGGGCGCAAATAAGGTATTTTTATGATTAATCCTACACACTTTTGGTAAGATTTTCTTAACATCTTTTTTTAAGCTTATTTCGCTAAGTTTAAATTTTGGGCTAGCCGCATCCAAGAAACGCCCAAAGAACCTTTAATTACATTTGATTAGTGGCATAATATCTTAAAAATATCGTCCAGATTTTTTTTCGAGAGTTTTTAAGCGCGCAAACATAAAAAAATGTTCATGTTTAATCCGAACCTTTTTTTTGTAACCTTTTAAATCAAACTTTGATTGGGCTTACTAAACCAGGTAGAAATTTTGGGTTGGGCGCGTCCCGAAAAAGCAGAAAACACCTTTCATGACATTGAAATAGTTGAAGAATGTATCCAGGATGTCGTCAAGCCAGTCTTTAGACAGTTTCGAAGGGCGCAAATAAGGTATTTTTATGATTAATCCTACACACTTTTGGTAAGATTTTCTTAACATCTTTTTTTAAGCTTATTTCGCTAAGTTTAAATTTTGGGCTAGCCGCATCCAAGAAACGCCCAAAGAACCTTTAATTACATTTGATTAGTGGCATAATATCTTAAAAATATCGTCCAGATTTTTTTTCGAGAGTTTTTAAGCGCGCAAACATAAAAAAATGTTCATGTTTAATCCGAACCTTTTTTTTGTAACCTTTTAAATCAAACTTTGATTGGGCTTACTAAACCAGGTAGAAATTTTGGGTTGGGCGCGTCCCGAAAAAGCAGAAAACACCTTTCATGACATTGAAATAGTTGAAGAATGTATCCAGGATGTCGTCAAGCCAGTCTTTAGACAGTTTCGAAGGGCGCAAATAAGGTATTTTTATGATTAATCCTACACACTTTTGGTAAGATTTTCTTAACATCTTTTTTTAAGCTTATTTCGCTAAGTTTAAATTTTGGGCTAGCCGCATCCAAGAAACGCCCAAAGAACCTTTAATTACATTTGATTAGTGGCATAATATCTTAAAAATATCGTCCAGATTTTTTTTCGAGAGTTTTTAAGCGCGCAAACATAAAAAAATGTTCATGTTTAATCCGAACCTTTTTTTTGTAACCTTTTAAATCAAACTTTGATTGGGCTTACTAAACCAGGTAGAAATTTTGGGTTGGGCGCGTCCCGAAAAAGCAGAAAACACCTTTCATGACATTGAAATAGTTGAAGAATGTATCCAGGATGTCGTCAAGCCAGTCTTTAGACAGTTTCGAAGGGCGCAAATAAGGTATTTTTATGATTAATCCTACACACTTTTGGTAAGATTTTCTTAACATCTTTTTTTAAGCTTATTTCGCTAAGTTTAAATTTTGGGCTAGCCGCATCCAAGAAACGCCCAAAGAACCTTTAATTACATTTGATTAGTGGCATAATATCTTAAAAATATCGTCCAGATTTTTTTTCGAGAGTTTTTAAGCGCGCAAACATAAAAAAATGTTCATGTTTAATCCGAACCTTTTTTTTGTAACCTTTTAAATCAAACTTTGATTGGGCTTACTAAACCAGGTAGAAATTTTGGGTTGGGCGCGTCCCGAAAAAGCAGAAAACACCTTTCATGACATTGAAATAGTTGAAGAATGTATCCAGGATGTCGTCAAGCCAGTCTTTAGACAGTTTCGAAGGGCGCAAATAAGGTATTTTTATGATTAATCCTACACACTTTTGGTAAGATTTTCTTAACATCTTTTTTTAAGCTTATTTCGCTAAGTTTAAATTTTGGGCTAGCCGCATCCAAGAAACGCCCAAAGAACCTTTAATTACATTTGATTAGTGGCATAATATCTTAAAAATATCGTCCAGATTTTTTTTCGAGAGTTTTTAAGCGCGCAAACATAAAAAAATGTTCATGTTTAATCCGAACCTTTTTTTTGTAACCTTTTAAATCAAACTTTGATTGGGCTTACTAAACCAGGTAGAAATTTTGGGTTGGGCGCGTCCCGAAAAAGCAGAAAACACCTTTCATGACATTGAAATAGTTGAAGAATGTATCCAGGATGTCGTCAAGCCAGTCTTTAGACAGTTTCGAAGGGCGCAAATAAGGTATTTTTATGATTAATCCTACACACTTTTGGTAAGATTTTCTTAACATCTTTTTTTAAGCTTATTTCGCTAAGTTTAAATTTTGGGCTAGCCGCATCCAAGAAACGCCCAAAGAACCTTTAATTACATTTGATTAGTGGCATAATATCTTAAAAATATCGTCCAGATTTTTTTTCGAGAGTTTTTAAGCGCGCAAACATAAAAAAATGTTCATGTTTAATCCGAACCTTTTTTTTGTAACCTTTTAAATCAAACTTTGATTGGGCTTACTAAACCCAGGTAGAAATTTTGGGTTGGGCGCGTCCCGAAAAAGCAGAAAACACCTTTCATGACATTGAAATAGTTGAAGAATGTATCCAGGATGTCGTCAAGCCAGTCTTTAGACAGTTTCGAAGGGCGCAAATAAGGTATTTTTATGATTAATCCTACACACTTTTGGTAAGATTTTCTTAACATCTTTTTTTAAGCTTATTTCGCTAAGTTTAAATTTTGGGCTAGCCGCATCCAAGAAACGCCCAAAGAACCTTTAATTACATTTGATTAGTGGCATAATATCTTAAAAATATCGTCCAGATTTTTTTTCGAGAGTTTTTAAGCGCGCAAACATAAAAAAATGTTCATGTTTAATCCGAACCTTTTTTTTGTAACCTTTTAAATCAAACTTTGATTGGGCTTACTAAACCAGGTAGAAATTTTGGTTGGGCGCGTCCCGAAAAAGCAGAAAACACCTTTCATGACATTGAAATAGTTGAAGAATGTATCCAGGATGTCGTCAAGCCAGTCTTTAGACAGTTTCGAAGGGCGCAAATAAGGTATTTTTATGATTAATCCTACACACTTTTGGTAAGATTTTCTTAACATCTTTTTTTAAGCTTATTTCGCTAAGTTTAAATTTTGGGCTAGCCGCATCCAAGAAACGCCCAAAGAACCTTTAATTACATTTGATTAGTGGCATAATATCTTAAAAATATCGTCCAGATTTTTTTTCGAGAGTTTTTAAGCGCGCAAACATAAAAAAATGTTCATGTTTAATCCGAACCTTTTTTTTGTAACCTTTTAAATCAAACTTTGATTGGGCTTACTAAACCAGGTAGAAATTTTGGGTTGGGCGCGTCCCGAAAAAGCAGAAAACACCTTTCATGACATTGAAATAGTTGAAGAATGTATCCAGGATGTCGTCAAGCCAGTCTTTAGACAGTTTCGAAGGGCGCAAATAAGGTATTTTTATGATTAATCCTACACACTTTTGGTAAGATTTTCTTAACATCTTTTTTTAAGCTTATTTCGCTAAGTTTAAATTTTGGGCTAGCCGCATCCAAGAAACGCCCAAAGAACCTTTAATTACATTTGATTAGTGGCATAATATCTTAAAAATATCGTCCAGATTTTTTTTCGAGAGTTTTTAAGCGCGCAAACATAAAAAAATGTTCATGTTTAATCCGAACCTTTTTTTTGTAACCTTTTAAATCAAACTTTGATTGGGCTTACTAAACCAGGTAGAAATTTTGGGTTGGGCGCGTCCCGAAAAAGCAGAAAACACCTTTCATGACATTGAAATAGTTGAAGAATGTATCCAGGATGTCGTCAAGCCAGTCTTTAGACAGTTTCGAAGGGCGCAAATAAGGTATTTTTATGATTAATCCTACACACTTTTGGTAAGATTTTCTTAACATCTTTTTTTAAGCTTATTTCGCTAAGTTTAAATTTTGGGCTAGCCGCATCCAAGAAACGCCCAAAGAACCTTTAATTACATTTGATTAGTGGCATAATATCTTAAAAATATCGTCCAGATTTTTTTTCGAGAGTTTTTAAGCGCGCAAACATAAAAAAATGTTCATGTTTAATCCGAACCTTTTTTTTGTAACCTTTTAAATCAAACTTTGATTGGGCTTACTAAACCAGGTAGAAATTTTGGGTTGGGCGCGTCCCGAAAAAGCAGAAAACACCTTTCATGACATTGAAATAGTTGAAGAATGTATCCAGGATGTCGTCAAGCCAGTCTTTAGACAGTTTCGAAGGGCGCAAATAAGGTATTTTTATGATTAATCCTACACACTTTTGGTAAGATTTTCTTAACATCTTTTTTTAAGCTTATTTCGCTAAGTTTAAATTTTGGGCTAGCCGCATCCAAGAAACGCCCAAAGAACCTTTAATTACATTTGATTAGTGGCATAATATCTTAAAAATATCGTCCAGATTTTTTTCGAGAGTTTTTAAGCGCGCAAACATAAAAAAATGTTCATGTTTAATCCGAACCTTTTTTTTGTAACCTTTTAAATCAAACTTTGATTGGGCTTACTAAACCAGGTAGAAATTTTGGGTTGGGCGCGTCCCGAAAAAAGCAGAAAACACCTTTCATGACATTGAAATAGTTGAAGAATGTATCCAGGATGTCGTCAAGCCAGTCTTTAGACAGTTTCGAAGGGCGCAAATAAGGTATTTTTATGATTAATCCTACACACTTTTGGTAAGATTTTCTTAACATCTTTTTTTAAGCTTATTTCGCTAAGTTTAAATTTTGGGCTAGCCGCATCCAAGAAACGCCCAAAGAACCTTTAATTACATTTGATTAGTGGCATAATATCTTAAAAATATCGTCCAGATTTTTTTTCGAGAGTTTTTAAGCGCGCAAACATAAAAAAATGTTCATGTTTAATCCGAACCTTTTTTTTGTAACCTTTTAAATCAAACTTTGATTGGGCTTACTAAACCAGGTAGAAATTTTGGGTTGGGCGCGTCCCGAAAAAGCAGAAAACACCTTTCATGACATTGAAATAGTTGAAGAATGTATCCAGGATGTCGTCAAGCCAGTCTTTAGACAGTTTCGAAGGGCGCAAATAAGGTATTTTTATGATTAATCCTACACACTTTTGGTAAGATTTTCTTAACATCTTTTTTTAAGCTTATTTCGCTAAGTTTAAATTTTGGGCTAGCCGCATCCAAGAAACGCCCAAAGAACCTTTAATTACATTTGATTAGTGGCATAATATCTTAAAAATATCGTCCAGATTTTTTTTCGAGAGTTTTTAAGCGCGCAAACATAAAAAAATGTTCATGTTTAATCCGAACCTTTTTTTTGTAACCTTTTAAATCAAACTTTGATTGGGCTTACTAAACCAGGTAGAAATTTTGGGTTGGGCGCGTCCCGAAAAAGCAGAAAACACCTTTCATGACATTGAAATAGTTGAAGAATGTATCCAGGATGTCGTCAAGCCAGTCTTTAGACAGTTTCGAAGGGCGCAAATAAGGTATTTTTATGATTAATCCTACACACTTTTGGTAAGATTTTCTTAACATCTTTTTTAAGCTTATTTCGCTAAGTTTAAATTTTGGGCTAGCCGCATCCAAGAAACGCCCAAAGAACCTTTAATTACATTTGATTAGTGGCATAATATCTTAAAAATATCGTCCAGATTTTTTTTCGAGAGTTTTTAAGCGCGCAAACATAAAAAAATGTTCATGTTTAATCCGAACCTTTTTTTTGTAACCTTTTAAATCAAACTTTGATTGGGCTTACTAAACCAGGTAGAAATTTTGGGTTGGGCGCGTCCCGAAAAAGCAGAAAACACCTTTCATGACATTGAAATAGTTGAAGAATGTATCCAGGATGTCGTCAAGCCAGTCTTTAGACAGTTTCGAAGGGCGCAAATAAGGTATTTTTATGATTAATCCTACACACTTTTGGTAAGATTTTCTTAACATCTTTTTTTAAGCTTATTTCGCTAAGTTTAAATTTTGGGCTAGCCGCATCCAAGAAACGCCCAAAGAACCTTTAATTACATTTGATTAGTGGCATAATATCTTAAAAATATCGTCCAGATTTTTTTTCGAGAGTTTTTAAGCGCGCAAACATAAAAAAATGTTCATGTTTAATCCGAACCTTTTTTTTGTAACCTTTTAAATCAAACTTTGATTGGGCTTACTAAACCAGGTAGAAATTTTGGGTTGGGCGCGTCCCGAAAAAGCAGAAAACACCTTTCATGACATTGAAATAGTTGAAGAATGTATCCAGGATGTCGTCAAGCCAGTCTTTAGACAGTTCGAAGGGCGCAAATAAGGTATTTTTATGATTAATCCTACACACTTTTGGTAAGATTTTCTTAACATCTTTTTTTAAGCTTATTTCGCTAAGTTTAAATTTTGGGCTAGCCGCATCCAAGAAACGCCCAAAGAACCTTTAATTACATTTGATTAGTGGCATAATATCTTAAAAATATCGTCCAGATTTTTTTTCGAGAGTTTTTAAGCGCG
>CAXIVM010002318.1:0-18846 GCA_964035705.1 Porites rus | reverse complement strand
GTGAGATGTGTCCAAACAAAAGAACGGAGACTGTAAGCTTGATGAGCAGTTCAGTGTTAATCTACGACACATTGCAGCGCAAACTTTTTCGCTTTGGGTGTAGAAAGGGCCGAATTCAGAATGGATCCAGCAGCGCCGCCCGACAGACGGGTGACTGGAAAGTCACCACAAATCAACTTGAAAGAGACTGCTCTGATAAGTTCCTGAACAACTATAGGCACTCCTAAGCCCGAAAGGTCATGACAACAAATTAAAAGAATACTTCTGTTCACGCACCTGAGTGCCTATATTTGTTCATGCGAATGTTTTTTTGTTTTTGTATATTCTGATGAATTCCTCAGTGGTAGGATTCACAAGATGTGCTGGTATCAACATGTGTGTCTGTGTTAGTGGAAGATAGGTGTGAACATGATGGAAGTCCATGAGAGAATTCAATTTACACATGACTATATAGTAATTGCTAAAAGTTTCCTTGAGCAAACTGGTCCGCGACATGTTTTTTTGCCCACCAAATCAAGGGGGTGCTACTTGAAGCACTCGTGCACGGTGTTTGTACATATTGTACTATCTGTAGGCAACCTGCATGTCTATGTTAGGTGTGTGTCAAGATCTGCAAAGGACTTGAAGCACTGTTGCACGGTGTTTGTATATCTTTTACTATGTGGGGTCAACAGGCATGTCTATGTTAGGTGCCGGTGGATATGTTGTGAGTAAACTCGCTAAGGATGAGAGCAAAGTCCAAGATCGAAGAGCTGGACTTGGCAGGTTGCTGAGTGGGCAGGTCTATGTGCATGGATGGCCTGCTGACAAGAAACCGGTGGTGTGTGATGAGAGCATACGCCAAACATTGCAGGAAGCGGCCTCATGGTGTGAAAGAGCTGTTGGGATGGCAAAGGAGCATGCGGCATCTTTGGGGGGCATGCCGCTGCTTCTGGCAGACCAAGCTCTGAGTTGCACCTCCTCTTTCACAGGGTAACTTGGATCTTTTAATTGACTTCGTTTCAAATCAGGGGAGGGTCTGTTGAAAAAAACAGAAGACTTACGTAGACATATATAGCCACAAATTTAGGCATTTGCATTTGTCCAAAGAGAGATAGGTTGGATGCTTGCGGAAGAGCAGCGAAGCTGATACAACAGCAGGGCACTGCTGTCAGATTTCAACATGCAACCTGCTCAAAAATTCAGCACGTTTGCCGGAGGACTTGAAATTCAGTTGGTTTTTTAATGAACCACCACTAACATAGACATACAAGCATCAGATGGTCGGGTTGGATCGCTGGTTTTGGGAAATCGAAGCTAAGTTGAGCACCTGCGACTACAGCAGAGATTGTCAAGCCGGAATGCTGAGCGATGGTTTCTTTGGTGAGGCCTGCTGCTTTGTGGATGTGCTGAACTGCGTGGATGCAGAGAGCCGGGCAAAGCTCCATGCTGCTGAAGGCTTTTGCTTTGCCATATCAACAAAACTGGTGGTTCATGCCAAAAAGCCCAACCTGTGTACAAGTTCTCAGGTTAAAACTACTGTAGGGGCCTCCTAATGTTGTGAGCTTCAAGAAATTAGTAAATCCATTTGCTTGAACAGGTTTGCCAGAGATCTCCGAGATCATGAACAATGCCAAGTTTCAGTCAAGGGCCTTATGCGTGAGACATGCACCGGGAAACACTCTTCAGATGGAAGGTTGCCAGCTTCCCCGGGGGGTTGACTTGGAGCCCTGCCTGACACAAAGCGTTTTCCTGTTTAGGTTCCCCTCTTTTGTTCTGTTTTCTTTTGCACATTCTGTAAAGCCTTGGTTTGCCATATGCAGTTCTAAGGATATGTCTGCTTGTTTGTAAAGATGACTCGAGAATGGGCCAGATGATGGAAGACACTGGAGCGGGCAGGAAATCTGCCATGGCGTTCCTCAGGCCTCCCTTTGTTTCCTTTTCAAATTTGGCTTCCAAACGTATTTTGAACATTTTGTGTGTGCGTGTTTGGATGGTGCGTCCACGTTAATTACTGTAACTTTTGTGGGTGAGCTAGAGTTGGCGGCTTCAGAGCACAGGTGGCATTGCTTTGCTGGCACTCGCATGTTGATTTTGGAGAACGTCGTTTCCGGGTCCATCCAAGAGCTGATGGTGAGAGAACTTGAGAAGGACTACCACATCCATGTCCTTCACTGCGCCACTCAGGATAGTGGGTATGGTTCACAACGCCGCATGCGTGGTTGGAGCTTTGGATGCATTATTTGTGTGAAGAGTGTGCATCAGGTAATTGGAGGGGACCAAGATACTTAGACTGAAACATTCTTTTGCCACCTATTGTATTACAGTAGCTGCAATTTTTTGCTGACTACAGTAGTTTAAACAAACATAGACGTACAAAAGGGCTGTTAAAAAAAAAAAAAAAAAAAAAACGCATATAACTCTTGAGGGTGGTCGCAGTACGCAAGAATGCTGGCAAGTTCTTGGAAGACCCAAAAGTTCTCTATGAGAAAATGGCGACAGAGCTGTCCAAGCGGCAAACTACCATCGACGGCCTGTTTTGGTGCCATGATGAGGCTTTGTCCCTTGTCTTAGCTTTCTTTTAACAGAAGAAACTGTAGACAAGGTTTCTCCGGAAAGTGTTTGAATGCATGTCTTGAGACATCTGGCCAATGTCTATGTTAGGATAACATTGCTTTGGGCTTCTGTATCTGCTTACACGTCCATGCTTTGCATTGCTGAGGCTGCTGGGGGAGCGTCAGCAAAGTGTCACACGCAACAGACCTTTAGCAAACACATTTGAGCCCCTTGTCTTCGCACACAATGTGCGCAAATGTTTTTTGTTTTCTGAGCAGGGGTACATATGTTAGTGTTGTTGTTGGTGTTTGGTGTGTGCATGTGATAGGGAACATTAGTTTCATCCTCGCGATGCTCTCCATATCCAAGGGAGATGCTCACTTCTGGGGACAAGGAGCGTTTGGAGTCGGCATGGGAGCATTTGGACAAGGACAGCTACTACTCGGGTAGTTGCTGAGGCTATGCACTCCACAACTATAAACTGTGTCACCAGAACAACTATAAGCACTCCTGAAGGGGTGGTTCTTGAAGAACTCTTGCACGGTGTTTGTATATGTTTTGCTATGTGTAGTCAACCTGCATGTCTATGTTAGGTGTTTGTGTGCGTTAACCTCTGGGGGTACTTGAAGCACTCCTGCACAGCGATTGTATATATTTTAATATGTGTGGTCAACCTGCATGTCTATGTTAGGGTGGTCACACATCGTTGTTTACCCCGAAGCTGAAAATGATACAGTAAAAAATTTGTTGCAGTTCATTTCAAGAATCCAAAGTACACATGCTTACAAATTCTTTATAAAATCATTTACCAAACTGGTCCCCAAAATGATCTTTTGTCACCAAATGAAGGGGGGGGTACTTGAAGCACTCCTGCACAGTGATTGGATATGTTTTACTATGTGTGGTCAACCTGCATGTCTATGTTAGGGTGGTCACACATCGTTGTTTACCCCGAAGCTGAAGTTTATTTTTATTTGTTGCAGTTCATTTCAAGAATCCAAAGTACACATGCTTAAAAATTCTTTATAAAATCCTTTAGCAAACTGGTCCCCAAAATGATCTTTTGTCACCAAATGAAGGGGGGGGTACTTGAAGCACTCCTGCACAGTGATTGGATATGTTTTACTATGTGTGGTCAACATGCATGTCTATGTTAGGGTGGTCACACATCGTTGTTTACCCCGAAGCTGAAAATTATATAAATTTGTTGCAGTTCATTTCAAGAATCCAAAGTACACATGCTTAAAAATTCTTCATAAAATCCTTTACCAAACTGGTCCCCAAAATGATCTTTTCTCACCAAATGAAGGGGGGGGTACTTGAAGCACTCCTGCACAGTGATTGGATATGTTTTACTATGTGTGGTCAACCTGCATGTCTATGTTAGGGTGGTCACACATCGTTGTTTACCCCGAAGCTAAAAATTATATAAATTTGTTGCAGTTCATTTCAAGAATCCAAAGTACACATGCTTAAAAATTCTTTATAAAATCCTTTACCAAACTGGTCCCCAAAATGATCTTTTGTCACCAAATGAAGGGGGGGGTACTTGAAGCACTCCTGCACAGTGATTGGATATGTTTTACTATGTGTGGTCAACCTGCATGTCTATGTTAGGGTGGTCACACATCGTTGTTTACCCCGAAGCTGAAAATTATATAAATTTGTTGCAGTTCATTTCAAGAATCCAAAGTACACATGCTTAAAAATTCTTTATAAAATCCTTTAGCAAACTGATCCCCAAAATGATCTTTTGTCACCAAATGAAGGGGGGGTACTTGAAGCACTCCTGCACAGTGATTGGATATGTTTTACTATGCGTGGTCAACCTGCATGTCTATGTTAGGGTGGTCACACATCGTTGTTTACCCCGAAGCTGAAAATTATATAAATTTGTTGCAGTTCATTTCAAGAATCCAAAGTACACATGCTTAAAAATTCTTTATAAAATCCTTTAGCAAACTGGTCCCCAAAATGATCTTTTGTCACCAAATGAAGGGGGGGTACTTGAAGCACTCCTGCACAGTGATTGGATATGTTTTACTATGTGCGGTCAACCTGCATGTCTATGTTGGGTGTGTGTTAGCCTCTGGGGGTACTTGTAGCACTCCTGCATGTTGTTTGTATTTGTTGTACTGTGTGTGGTCCTCATGCATGTCTATGTTAGGTGTGTGTGTGTTTTTATCTGAGCGTATGTTCATTACTGGGCGCATTTGTTTATTGTTGAGGCTGCTCAGGTCAAAAACCGTGCTTTTGTCAAATCGGCTTTGCATGTTTTGCTAGTTCTTTCTTGAAGCAACTTAGATCAGGAGCCAGAGCTTGCTGAACTTCGTCACTTGCATGTTGCTGTGCCTCAGCAATCTACCAAGTACAGAAAGTGGACAAACAAGACCAGGACCAGGCTGTGAAATACAAACACATCTCTGCAAAGAAACATAGCTAAGAAACATAGCTATGGCTAGGTTAGCACAGTATAGGCAGGATGTTGTCTACCAAGTACAGAAAGTGGACAAACAAGAACAGGACCAGGTTGTGAAGTACAAAATTATGTTTAGTTAAAGCATTGGGCTTTGTCTATGTTAGCACAGACTCACATTGGTGTTTGCTAGATGCAGGACGTTACCGAGCTATACAACAGTTGACCATCTCTGGAACAGAGAGTTGAAGAGATGGATGTTACCAGTGGAGAAGCTCGCAAGCTTGGGGTTCCCGGTTACCGAAGGAGTGGCCAAGGTCTATGGGGTGGTGGCCTGGCTGGAAATACTACCCTTATGTTGTGTAACCCCGTTCAAGGGTTAAAAAAACATACAAATTAAAACGCAAGTATAAACTGTACGTTCATGTTTGATTTGGCATTAATAAATTAAGTGCACTGGATTTTTTACCTGGGCCAATGAAGACAAGAACGTTCAGAACCCTTTGATTGATTTTTCAAGTCAGGAGCCTATGAATTGGCAGGCCTGGCCAAATTTGCACCAAAGATGTGGCAATACTCAGCATTTGCCGCAAAGTGTATCTTGGACGAATGACCATTTTCTTTTGAAATATTGCAGTTGCATGTTCTTGTTTATTGTTTTTTAATATACCTACGACTAAGTTAACAACACAATTGATATGTTTGCCCGCAGGGAATGGTGCTGATTTCTGCGCTGGCTACTGTGGAATTCTTTGGTGAAGCTGTTCCCCGAGCACTCAGCACCAACCCGATTGTGGTAAATGTTCCAGCAAATGGGCATTGTTTCTGGAGCTGCATGTATCTCGCGTGTTGCGCACCAGTTCAATTGTGGGCAACTTGGCCAACTTACATTTCATTTTCCTTTTCCAGCTCTCCCTTTTGAACATTTTTCTATGTTAGTGGAGGCTTCAGGAATTGTTGGTCGTACACCACTAACGTAGACACCCATATCCAGGTCCACCCATCCCTCTACCAGGCATGGTCAAAGCGTCCTCGATCTTCGAGCGGAGTCTCCAGTGAGCACAAACATGAGAAGGACAAGGTTTTGCTGTGGGCGAGGGATCTACCTCGGCTGGTGGGTTGCAATGGCTCCATGCCCTTAGCAACAAAGCAGCGGCTGCTTCATGGTCAGTCAGCTGAGCATGAAGACTTGGAGACTAAGCTGGAAAGAGGGACAGGGATGTGGACATCGGGATGAAATCAATTAAATTTGGGTCCTGTACATAACTAACAAAGACATTGAGTCCATAGCTGTGACAAGCCCAAGACTGTTTGGAGTAGACAGTAGGTGCCCAGCAACATGAAAAGGGTGTTTGATCAAGCCTTTGGTGCATCATGGGCTGCTGTCACCGGTGCTGCTGGGGAGACTGGAAAGAGGACAAACATGGAGCCGAAAGCTAGTGCTGAGAGCAAAGGTGTTGTCGTGCCTCTTGCATCAGCTGTGCCAGTGCGAGGGCATCTGCCTGACAAAGGCAATGATCAGGCCCATGCAGAACTCAAGGATGCTGATCCTGAAGTTCCTCACATTCCAGATCCAAGTGAAGCAACTACTGATGAGGAGGAGGTGGAAGCTTCGCTTGTAGTTGTGGATCCAGCACCAGCTGCCGGACCGCCCAGACCTGTCCCAGATGGGGATGCAGCTGGAGGTCCAGCACCGGCGCCAGAGTCAGATTCTGACTCTTGGGAGTTTCTCGAATCTCCTGTTGGACATGCCTCGAATAGGCCTGTTCTGCTTCGCTTGCGCCGATCTTTCTTCTGAAAGGCAAATCCGTAGTTTCTAGCCAGCCAACGGTTGAGCAAAGCTTGAGGGTTGAGCTTTGATGTTTCATCAGCTGTTGGACGCACTGTCTGGTGCATTGGGCACCATCTTTAGGTGCAATAGATTGACGTTTCTTTCGCGCAAGCCAGGCTTAAAACACGACAATCCTACCATGTGCAGACTGCCAGCGGCTACGTTAACTCCATACATGTCTGTTCATGATCTTGGAAGATTGGAAGTGGGAGGATGTGCAGTGAGTTTGCGTTTGTGTTTTTTGTGACCTCTTTGCGTGTAAACTCTTTGGCTATGTGATCTGAGGAATGGGTTTCCAGCCTACTGGAAATCAAGATTTGCATTGTGACGGGAAAGACACAACCGCAGTTTGGCACCGTTCCTTCTCAAGTTGTTGGGCAGCATTTGAAGGATGCTTCTGCAAGTGTGTGGCTGTGGTCACATCAGCAAGTTGATGGAGCAGGCAATGAAGCAGAACACTTCTCGTATATTTGCCAGGACTGGGGGGACCACCACCGACAGATTTGTTTCACAACTTTGACAATGTCAAAAAATGTGAAGGTTATTTGGGCAGGAACTGAATGCCTATAACCTTAAACCGCAGGAACTGAATGTCTATAACCTCTGTAATAGACCTTAAACCTTTTTTCATTAATCCGCAGGGGAGTCCGTTCGACTCTTCGGACCGGTCACCCACGACTTCGGCCGGGAAGAGACACAGAGAGAGGGGGAGACCACAAAAAGCAAAAGGGAGTTAGAAAAAAACATATGTATGTTTATGTTAGGCATTGAATTTTTGCAAACTTATTTTTCTAGGTTCCTTGCTATAGTTAATCTAATTGTTATATTTAATAGTTATAGTTAGTCTATGGTTCTATTTCCTTTCACGTTCTTTCTTTTCTTGAAGTTTTTTTAATTTCAATGGAATGTTTGACTGCCTGAGGACAGTTGGCTCTTGGACAGCGACATGTCTTCTTTACCTGAGGTGAGATCAGACCTTTGTCACAAGTTGAAGCCAGCAGTAGTGAAGCAAGAACTTCAACAACAAGCAAAGGTGGTACGCATGATGGATGAAGGGGCCTTCACTTCAGCATTTGATTCTCTGACTGCAGGCATCAAAGAGACTCAGCAAAGCCACCAGTCTTCTCCGGTCAGAAACACGTCTTGGCATGGGTCTTGGAGAAAAAGACTTGCACCAGAGGTCATCCAGTCCTTGGATGAAATGTCTGGGTGGTTGAGAGATGATGCTGACCAGTGCTTTCGAGTTACTTTGCCCGGTGGGAACATTCTGGAACTTGCAGACAGCATACCTGCAACTCGATGTTCTGTCATTTTGTTTGGGGTGTGCTGGCGTCTCCGAGTTCACTGTTTTGAGAGCAATCCTGATGGTACAAATGTAGTGGGTTTGCTACACAAGTGTCGTAGGGTTGGCCAAAACAAGCAGTGAGGTATTCCGCTCCATTGACTACCAGGTGAAGTGTCTTGTGGATTTGATCCGCCTACGTGACATGGAGGACCAACGGTTGTTCGACAAGGACATTCAATTTTTGAGACAGTTGGCAATGGAGAAGGGTCTTCACGGCAAGCGGGGCAAGCAAACCAAGCTACAACTCCGGCATTCCTTGGTGTACAATGCATGTCAAAGACTTATTTGCTCACCACAAAGAGTCTTCACATAGAAACATGGCCTGTGAAGTGATGGTATGAACATGTTAACCATTCATTCACTGGACAAATTTGGCTAATATAGAGGCTGAGCCAAGAGGATTGCATGCATTTAGTGCCGGTTTCATTCCCCACTCCAAGTTGCTTAGGCTTTATGCGGCTGGATGAAATGGAGCTCTCACAGCACTCACACGCGGCACCCGCGACAGAGCGCCCACGAAAACGACTTCGACTGGCTATGCAGGAACATGAGAGGCAGTTGGATGGATCATCAGGCAGCGACCCAGAAGTACAGCCAGGTGTAGCTTCAGATAGAAACGCACCTGAGCAGCGTGATGCAAATGGAGATGACCTTGGTCGAGGTGAATGTCAGCCAGAGCCAAGCAAACCAAAACAGGTGGATGAAGAAACCAGCAGAGAAGATCATCAACCAAATGGAGACACCGTAGAAAGAGACACAGTTCAAGCTCAATCTTTGATGGCTTTAGTTCTTGCACCGGAACCACAGGAGGATTTGGAGATGTTGTTGTCTCGGGAAGTTGAGGACTTTCTCTCAAAGGGGGGGGAAGAGCTTGACTCCCACACTGCAAAGTTCTGGCGGGATTGTGCTTCTGAAGATCAACTAACCCAGCTGGATGCTCAGAGTGGGTGGTCAAGGTGTGAGGAGAACAAGCACTTCCTTGTCACAATGCCAGACGGGTATGCAAGCTTGGAGGTGTCAGACACCGCCACTTGTCTGAAGTGTCACAGAGTCAGAGATATGGTACATGCTAACATGGTCGCACATAACTGATTGTGCTATATCCTTTTGTATATTGTTTGGTGTTTGTATATGTTTTGATATCTGTAGTCAGCCTGCATGTCTATGTTAGGGGTGTGTTAACCTCTGGGGGTACTTGAAGCACTCCTGCACGGTGTTTGTACATGTTTTACTATGTGTGGTCAGCAGGCATGTCTATGTTAGTTGGGTCATGAAGTGTCATAGAAACAAAGAGATATGGCACATGCTGTCTATATTTCCTTGTGTGAGGTCTTCCCTGATGCAAAGCTTGCTGTGGACGTCGTTCTGGCTTTGATTCAAAGGCGTCGTGTGCAAAATGAGATCGCCCTGAAGCTGCATGTTGATGAGCTGAAGGAGGCTTGCAACATGGCTGGAGCTAAACCCAGAAAGAGGAGAAAAGCTGACATGGTAAAGGCTTTGGTGTACCAAAAATGCTCCCTGGTGTGTGCATCCTTTAGATTTATTTTATATATACTTGGCTGTATTTCCCTTGAGGCCTCAAGGGTGGCTATGTTAGGGGAAGGTAGGGCTGACAGTGAAGCATAGATGTTGAAGTACCTTCCAACTTTACATCCGCTTAGGTTGCAACCAGCTCAATGAAGATATTGGCAATGCCAAGGCTGCCAAAGAAGTTGGTGTTTGCAAACCACAATTGCCGGCCACCACACCGGAAGCGGAACTTCAGGCTGGCGTTTCTGTGCCAGCAGGGCCCGGTGATTTAGAAATGGAGTCAACAGGGCCTGCAGCGTCAAGTTCTGCCAAGACAGGTGAGCCTTTTGAAGCTGGGGCATCGAATTCTGCTGGGGAAGGTCAACCTGGGGCATCATGTCCTGCGGGGGGAGGCGACCCTGGGACATCAAGTTCCACCGTGCCCAACAACATGACCGCTTCAGATGCAGATGTGACCCACTCACTCTTCACTTCACTGCAGAAAAGCGAGACGGTTGGGGAAGAGGTCCAGAAGTGTGTCAAGGATTGCTACTTGAGTTGCCAGCTTGTTGTCCCAGGAATCACCCTAAAGAAATTCAAGCAGTCTTTGACACACCATCCTGACAGAGCTGGCAAATACATGGCCATTCTCTCAAGGGACGAATGCAAGATGTACAAGATCCAGAAGCCACGACTTTGCTCCATGGTTGCAGGGGATGCCCAATCTGTTAACTTCTGGGACAGTGCAGAGGCTCATTGCAAAAACTGGCGAGTCGGCGGAGTTTTCTTGTTCGACACATTTGCTGGAGATCTCAAGCAGGCTGCAGTGGCCAAATTTCCGGGAGTCAGCTGTACTAACGTAGATATGGAACAGGGGTGTTGTGTCCAAAATCATTGGAGTTATTCAACGTACTTATGCATGCTTTGCAGCAACACATGCTAACATAGCCTTAGAGACATCGCAAGACAAGCAAATAACAGAAGGGATTGGAGTCTGGGAGTCAATCTGTCAGGAATTGGCAAAGATGCCTGACTGCATAAAGCCTGATGCGGAAATCTACGTCTTTACCATCCCAGTCACAGACCCATTGGGCACCAATGACTCAGATTTCAGCAATGTCAACATCACCTCTCTGGATGTCAATCAGGACGCGCCAGCAAAGGCTGTTGACCCTGACTCTGTTCTCATCGTATCCAAGGGAAGGCTTGGGACACTACCGTTGGGCTTTTTGCACATAGAAGACAAAAGAGAGCGTCTTTCAACCACAGATGTGCAGAAGCACAGTGAAGAGCAAATCAAAGATCAGTTGGAAAGGAAAAGGACAGGGTGTCTATGTTAGTTAATGTGCGTGCTTTTTCCAAAGCAGTCTGAAGATGTCGTGATAACAAAAGATATCCTAACGTGGATGTCCGCACTGTAGAATGGCTGCCAGGACACTGGCGCTTGCAGCAGATCAGGCTCACAAACAGAAAATGGAGAAGCTCAAGTCGCTGATAGAACAAACAAAGGCACGTGAGCAAGATTGCCAAGACAAACTACAGGAACTTCAGCATCAGCTTGCACAGTGGCGAACTATTTTGAACTTCATCACAAGCATGGAAACACATGGGACATTGAAGCCTGCAAACATGTCTTGGGTGGACTACTTCCGTCAGGCAAATGTGGGTTTGGAAGAATTTCCTCCAATGTTTGCAGGAGATCTTGCATTTGACGAGTGCCTCCTTTTGGTGACCAAATTGATGGGGGATTTGTCTGATGCTGTGGAGCACAAGTTGAAGACTTTGGAGACATACGGAAAACGAGTGGCATCCCATGAGAAAAGCTCTTCTAGATTGGACAATGTGAGCCTGGACAAGTTGACAAAAGCAAAGGACCCAGATGCCAGGGAAGCAGAATTGAGCTTTGGCATTTGCACCACAGGTTTTCATATAGTATTTACATATGTCTAGGTTAGTGTGCCTCTGTGTACACCTTTTTCTCTCCCCCTGTCTCTGTGTCTATTCCATTTAAAGGGGGAGATCGGTGCGAAGTTCCGAACTTCCACCGTTAAGGGAAGAGACACAGAGAGAGGGGGAGACCACAAAAAGCAAAAGGGAGTTAGAAAAAAACATATGTATGTTTATGTTAGGCATTGAATTTTTGCAAACTTATTTTTCTAGGTTCCTTGCTATAGTTAATCTAATTGTTATATTTAATAGTTATAGTTAGTCTATGGTTCTATTTCCTTTCACGTTCATTCTTTTCCTTCCTCTTCCCTCTCCCATCCCTTTCATTTAGCTGGTATTGCGACCAATCAAGGAAACGCAGAAGGCAAAATTGGCATGCCAAGCACAGCTTCTCGAAGAGAAAGAGGAGCAAACAAACAAAAGACCGGGGCATTTGGGAACTCCAACCAGCCAAAGCCAGACGACAAATCTTTCTAGGAGACAAGTGGAAGGTTGTTGAATTCTTCAGGAAGCTCATCCAGGAAAAGGAAGCTGCCGAACAGCTGTTGCACAAAAGGATGGTTGGACTCCAACCTGATGAGAAGCAGGAACTTCGTGTCAAGAAGGTTGAAGCTCAGCAGACTTTGAAGAAAAACATTCAAGAAGCGTGCGCTAGCAAGTTTCCGGACATTGTTGGGAGCAGTCATGTGTACAAGTGGGACCGGCAAGCTACTCGTGAGAGGTGGGACTTGCTTGAAGCCAGTCAGCGTGCTCGCATGCGATGTGTGCCCAACTCCTGGAGGGAGAAGCTCAGTCTATCTTCAAGAGGTCGGACCAAGTGCTCGCAGATGCCTGCAGTCCTGGAGAAGGAGCTTGATTTGCTGATTGCTGACTTCGCAATGGGCCGGTCAGATATCACAGAGCGAAAGGAAGTGGTGACCTTCAAAAACATTGCTTCTTGTTTGAGCATTCCTGGAGAACTGTTTGAATTCTGAGTTCATTGAACACGACTACTATTGGAGCAATTGGCACCAGAATCCCACCACTCCCACCACTAACATAGACATCCTGCCTGAGTTTAGTTTAACATTCTGCTCAGGAAACAACTGCGCAAAGCTTGATCTCAGATTGGAACGAGGGATTGGAGTCGATGCTCAGTGAAGTGAAGAAGCACAATGACCACTACCAGGCGCTGTACGATAAAGGGGAGTTGTCTGCAGACGGGCTCAGGCAAGCTCTCGCGCCAATGCCGGAGAAGCTCAAACCACCATCCAATCAGTGGTGCAGGGCCTTTTCTGAGAGATTTGGGTGGTCTCTCCTGAGCAGCAGCTCTGAGCAAGCATCATTGCCGTTTGATTCACCAGACATGGAGCTTTCCAGAAAGCAATTTTCCGACATGATCAAAGGAGGAGTGCATCCAGCCCTTGTGCTCAATTTTGATCAGGTGTGGCGTTGTGCATACTCATGTTCAGCCAAGATGTTTTGGAAGGCCAAACAGAATGTTGGAAGACGTGAGGCCAAGAAAGCTCCTCCGAAGTCGCTGGATAAGAAACATCACGCAGTCCGTGGGGCTCGAAAATCTCTAACTGTGCCTTGGAATCATTTTAGGTATCTTACCGCAAAGTACTACGTGTCAAATGTTCATAATTAGCACTGATGTGTATGTCTACGTTAGTGCATTTGTTTAGTATGCCCCGGACACGAACCTGTGACAGCAGCTGAGTTTGTATGTTCCCCACTAAGAATACAACAAGCATAAGATGTTACATACTTTCTTTATAAAACTGTCTATTAAACTCACCCCAAAAGTTAAACTTTTGCTAGCCTTGGCATCCTGGGGTACAAGTGGATGTCAATTAGGGTGTCTAATTGTTTGCCTTGACCTAAGCCAAATCTTGGAGGCACTGACAAGCTCTTGGTCCAATGGTGTTGCGGGACCAATTTGCTTTTGCCTTGCTGAAGGGTCCGCACCAGCAGCCAAAGTCCGAGAGTGGAATTGCCAACATGTTGGTGAAGCAATGATCATTTTTAGCGGCACCAATTCGCACTTCATGAGCGCATCTTCATTGTTGGAGGTCTTAGACCAGTGCTACTCAGTAGCATTGGAGAAACAGCGTCAAAGGATCCTTGGCTTATGTTATTTACAAGTTTCCTTTGAGCAATCCACTAACATAGACACTGTTGTGTTAATGTTTGTGAATTAAATGAATCATTCTAGGATCTGTGTGGGGAAGGAAGATTGTGAAACCCCCTAACATAGACATTGCTGTGTTATTTTTGGTTAATCAAAGGGAACATTCTACCAATCAATCAGGATCGGTGTGGGCAAGGAAGCTCGTGCGGCTTTGCTGTGTGACGCATGGACGGGCACATATGCCCGGTCAAGAGGAGAGTCAATTCACAGGCATTTTCAGCCAAATCTTAAAAGTATTTTGTGAGTTTGGTTTTTAATCAGAGCCTGTACGAGTGTCTATGTACAGGTAAGACAGATTCAGAGACCAATTGTTTGTTGCTTTGTTTGACCTTCCCGACAACTCCCTCCAGGCAGGCTTGGTACACTGCTCACAATTGCGAGCCACCATTCAAGCAGAGCGGGGGGTGGAGCGCCCACGGACAACCTGTCGACCAGGTTCATGCCCAGTATAGAGCTAAGATCAGGGAATTGGATCTGCAGTCTTGTCAAATGCAGTCCAACCTCAGACTCCGCCCGGCCTATGAATCCATGAGCATCCGTGCTTCGGGACAAATTGAGCGGTCTGCTCCAGCATGGATGGATATCGTCGACCTGAGCTATCAGGCCTGGTGCAAAATGGAGAAACGCGTCTTCCAAGCTGCCTGGATCAGCTGCGGCTACAAGACTTGGGCCGACTTTGCTGCTACCACAGAGGCATCTCCTGAGATTACAGTTGAAGATGCTCGTCTCATCTTGGACGTGTTCGGAAAGCTTGGGGGGACTCCTCAAAGATGCACCATGTACGAGTGGCAGATCCAGCCCAAGGAGTATTTCTGTCTGTTTCAATTGACTAACGTGGTC
Source organism: Porites rus (assembly GCA_964035705.1). Classification (NCBI taxonomy): domain Eukaryota; kingdom Metazoa; phylum Cnidaria; class Anthozoa; order Scleractinia; family Poritidae; genus Porites; species Porites rus. The sequence goes on along the minus strand of CAXIVM010002318.1, from coordinate 4,250 downwards.
GTTAAGTCTGCAAGCACAAGGAGTATTTCTGTTTCTGTCTTAAAAAAAAAAACTAACTGGGACGTTAGGTGACATCGTCTGGGGAAAAAGGTGGTACGCCTGACCAATGGCAGGACAGTGAGAGTTGGAAAGCTTTGCCTTACGAAGCTTCTGGGGCAATGGTTCGCTCTTTGATGCTCCATTTGCACAAGCTTCGGGAAGCCAAGGACGTCTTGACTGCAAACTTAGCTCATGATCCAGATCTCAAGAAGGCTGCAACCAGAAAGAGCCGGGATGCAGTCCAGGCACTCCTGGATGTTCAGCGCTACTTGGTGTTCAATCCAAGGACCGGCCAGATGGCTACAGAAGCATGGCTAGCGAAGAACATAGTAGCAGTGGGAGGGAAACCCCAGTTCAAAGATCCCAAGAAGCAGAACAAGTCCCCACGGATTCTGACCCTGCGAGTTGTAGTGACTGAGCCAGATTCCGTGACCCTCACCCTGGACGTGGGAGATGAGGATGGTCCACGGCCTGTCCGTTGCTTTGACTTGTCAAAGGCTACTGAGGAAGGTGGCCTTAAGTTCTTTGCAGAAGGTTGGTCCTACATGGGGGCAGAGACATTTGAGCCAGATGAGGATGGTTTGTCGGACATCGAGAATGAATCTGAGTTTGATATGAACGAGTATGAAGATGAGATCATCGATGACAGTCATGGTCTGGCAGGCTTGAAGTTAATTGGTTCTTTACATAGACATGCTGCAGTTAGTTTTCACCGTAAATCTTACTACTGTATCCACTCCACTGTTTCCCGAGATAGGTTTTATATTTCACAAAATCATACACAGAGTGTATGAGTGTATGTCTATGTTAGTGGCGTCAAACAATTTTCTGTTGGCACCAAACAGGACAAGAAGAACTTCACACAGCAAAGAGGGCAGCAGATCCAGCACCTGCTCCTGCAGCAGGTGCCAAGAAATCCAAGACTGTCCCGGGCCAGGAAGCATCGTCAGATGCTTCAGGTGATGAAGAGAAGGAAGTGGACAAGTTCTTTGTCTCCATGGTTGATGCTGAGGTGCCTCTTGTGTTCTTCGAGCGGGAGGCCTTTAGCCAGGTTGCAGAGAAAGGGTTGCACCGTGTGCCTCCCGGGTATGGGCTTAGCTACCACACTCAGTCATTTCAGTGGCATGGCCGGTCAAAAGCTGGCACCCAAAACTATGCCCCGACTTGGAATTCAACACTCAGGAGTGAGCTGAAAGCTTTACTTCTAACATTGGAATGTTTGTGGAAGTGGCACTTGGAGGAGAACCCAGATGATGTGGCTGCAAAAGCTCAGCTTGCATCCATTCAAGCAGAGTTGCAGAACGTCCCATTTTGATCATGTCTAGGTTAGCCTTACAGGAAAGTCAGCGCAGGATTAAAGTTTTGCACGGCAAGTAGCGAAGAACAGGACCATGTATTGAGTGAAGAGGTTTGTTCTACAGACTAAACAAATGCATGATCTGTTTCTGCGTTCATGTTTGTTTTGTCTGTTTTCTCAGCGCCAATCAAATGCTCAAAATGAATGTTGTTTTCATTGGTCCTGTTGGTAGGCCAACACATCTCTCACAAACACAGTACAGCAGCCTTCACTGAAGGAATACTTTGGGATTTCAGTCGTTGATGGCAAATGAGCGCTGCTTTACTTCCGACATTGCAGACTCAACACACCGGCCACCAAAACTGCCAACACAAAACGGCAAATAAAACGATTAACATAGACATACAAAAAAGTCACTTCACAAAAACACCCCTTCCCTGCGTTCATGTTAGCATCCAAACTTTGTGAAAAAAAAAAAACAAGTCCCTGTGTGCAGGTTAGTCTAAGCAATTTTTGCAACACATGCGACTGCGTTCACGTTAGCAATTCAGTGTCAATGACAATGATTCTCACTAAGACATTGCCCCACCCTCAGCGGCTTAGTTAGCATGTGTGCAACATCTGTACGTCTATGTCAGAATTGTCGGGCTGCGTTTTCTGCGATCACGTTTGTTTTAGATAGTGTACGTAACAAAATGCGCTGCGGCCACGGCCATGGAAAGGGTTGATGAAGGCAGTGAGGCACCAGAAAGTCAAGAAGGGTATGATACAAAATTATGGTGATCAAAGAGGAGTGATCTTAAAAAGCTTTGCCTGAAGCCAATGAATATCGAATAATATCTAGCGCCTGCTAAACCTGAAAAAGTCCTGAGACCAAGGCGGCCATGAATAGCTCGTGGCTTGCGCGCAGCTCCACCGGCCAAAGGGGCTCAGCCGAATTTCGTCGAAAAATTTCGTGGCACAGCTCCATGCAGGGCTCAAATTAGGGATCCGCGGCTCTTAACTCAAAACCCTGGTGATGGACTGGAGAACTCCCCACGACTCCAAAGTATTCTTGGTTATTATTCTTGCCCACAAGCAGGATTGATCCGCTGTTTTCAGGCAACAATCATCCCACTTCCCCCTCAAAACTCACCGTTTTGTCGAGTCTTGGGTCAACATGGGTTCATTCGTCCAAGCAAGTTTCAGGTGTCTGACGCCGTTCACACGACGTCAAATATACAGTACACATGTCCGGTGCGCTTTCCACAACTGCGCAAACTCTTCAAGCCTTGCTAGGCGGACCCCTCGTTCCCCGTGGACAGCGCCTCAAAATTCTAAAAACGAATCCCAGTTCTGCCAAACTCACTGGAACTCTGCCCGGATTCCTGGCAAAGCGCAGCTCTTGCGGATGTTGACAAAGTTGCTCTTTTTGTTTAAAAATATTGCTTTAGATCATCACCTATGTCGTCTTACTGGCAGACCTGACCTTAAACAAAACTGCCGCTTCCTACCAAAGCCCCAATGTCAAACACCAACAAGAAGCAATACGTCAATACCCAACAAATCAAATCCTCTCACCATTCTCCAACCTCCAACCCTCTCTGTTCACCCTCAAGCTGGAAGTGGCTCCGCCCGTGCCTCACGAAATATGCGAAGCTTTCGCCTCAATCGCGACTGCTGCGCTGTTGTCACTGCTGTGATGTTCGCAAGTCACAAGATCATCATCCAACAACAACAACAACAACAACAACGAGCCGCAAGCAAGGACCTTACTGAACACCCTCCAGCAAACCAAAACATAATGTACCTCCTGGTCTGCTTACAGCGTGTCACCCTCCGCAAACTGAAAAGCGCCGAAATGCTGGACCACATCAGAGTAAGATAGTTTTGCGAATGGGGCTCACCATCAGGATAGAAACGCGCGCACCTTTCAAGAACAAGCCATCCACAGAGAACTCATCTTCCACGCGTTGACTGGTCGGCCGGAAACATGCTCGTCAAGTCTGCGCTCGAGTCTCCTTTTACTCACCACCATCAGACGAGCCATCATCGTCACTCTCACTCTCACTCAAATCGCACTCGCAGGCAGGGCATAAATCCTTCTTCCTCCAGAAAATGACCTGCAACACGCTCCGCCCAAAAGAAAACTTCGCCATCCCTCCAATGCCAAGAAAGACCACATAGACTTGCGCCAACACAGACAGGTCTGAGATGGTCAACATAAGAAAGGCAAGCCTAGCGAAGCCAAATGCGTGGCAAAACGCCACTCCAATTGCAAACAAAGTGAGCGACCCTGCCATGAACTTGCTCATGACTTTCAGAAGGAAGCACTGTTCATCCCTTGGTTTCCGGCAAAGCAAGACGATCAGAGCCACCCTCCCAAGTACAGCTAGGCTTGGGAGGAATGTAAGGAACCACCAGTACCCGCCAAGGTCAACAATGTCAACTATAGCACCAGCAATCATCAGTGGAGGGAAAGGGCCAAGACAAATCACCGCTCCAGTGACCTCTGAAAACGCAGCGCCTTTGATGTTCACACCTGCGCGATCAAGGTCCCGAAGATTTTGGGTTGACATGCCAGCGGTCATCAATACCTCAATGGCATGGTTCACAGCATCAGCCCGATTGCCAATCTCGCTGCGGATGGCTCTTTCATCAGCCGCTTGCGAACATTCTGCATCTTCAACACCAGTGTAGCCCCGGCGGAGCAATTTGGCTTCTGACTTCGCGCATCTTGCTTGAACGCGGTCGAAGTCCATTGCGCAGAAAACCATGGACACCGTCAACCAAAAGCACACACGCGATACCTGAAGTATTTCGTCCTCCTTAGGAGTGAAGTACCTGAAAGAATTGGTCAATTGAAACCATACGACCGCTTGGCCGAAACAATTCAGGACCATCCGTAGCTCATTGTGGCCGATCAACATACTCA